>JAQQSW010024423.1:0-10090 GCA_028646575.1 Pseudocheirus occidentalis | reverse complement strand
CTGTCCTTTTTTGAAGGCTTGAGAATGTGGGTGCCAACATGTGCCAACTTCATAACTACTGTGTTGGCTTTGACTTTCTGGTTTTGGGACTCAGTTTTCTGGTATTTGAATAAATGTTTTAGCTATATTTCCCATGTAGAGAGCCTGTTAGATTTTGTGATTAGTAACCATGTCAGCATACTTATAGTTGCTCTAGGTATTGTGAATACTACATTGCTGATACATAAGACTAAGAAGGGTGGGGTAGCTAGGTGGCACAGTGAATAGATCACTAGTCCTGGAGTCAGGAGGACGTGAGTTCAAATCTGACCTCAGACACTTTACACAAAAAAACTAGCTTCGTGACCTTGTGCAAGTCACTTAACCCCAGCTGCCCTACCTTACCCCTCCAAAAAGCAAAAAAAAATTACTTTAGGGGCACCACATATAATACTATAGGGACATTTGTAGCAAAATTGCAAATCATTACTCAGAAGAATTAGGGAAATTTACAGTCTAGCAACAATGTACTCATCTGCCTGCTTTCCCACTTCTGGCACTGTTTCTTGATCTTTCTTAATTCATGGAGAAGTGAGACCTTAGAGTTGCATATCTGTGTTTTTTTTTAATTGTTAGCAATTTAGAAGATTGTTTTCCATATCTTTATTTATCATTAGCCTGGTTTCTTTTGAAAAGTGTTTGCCTAAGGGAAGTGGGAAATTGGGAAAGAATTTTACAACCAGTGTCTCTGACAAAGGCCTCATTTCTAAAATAAATATGGAATTGAGTCAAATCCATAAGAATACAAGTCATTCCCCAATTGATAAATGGTCAAAGCATATGAACAGGCAATTTTCAGAGGCAGAAATTGAAGATATCTATAAGCATATGAAAAAATGCCCTAAATCACTATTTTTCTTTCATACGTTGGCATTTATTAAGTTGAAGAACAGGTAAGAAGGTGGGGGGGCAGGTGAGGAGACAGGAGCCGAGAGTCGCTCATCTGCACCCACTCCAGACGGGGTTGATCCTGATTTCTGAGCCTTGGTCCAGGGCACACAAGGAAGCACAAGATAAGATGGCGTTCCAGGGGTACAGGTTGAGGAAAACACCGGGGTGGTCAGTTCTGCATCCAACCAGAAGTGGGCCCTGGAATCTCCTTGGATCAGCAGCACCGCTTCCTTTTAGGAACTGAAGCCTAGTGATAAGTTCCATCTCACACGTTTCTTATAAACGTTCTTATAGATAAAGTCTTTGTGCCAAAGAATTCTTTCATCTCCTCTCTAACTTATTGTACTTTGCTTCTAGTTTCTTTGAATATGCATCCAACTTGTAAGCTGCCTGCTCAAGAGCTGCTACTTGCTCCTCAATTAAAGTGATCTGATCCAGATAAGGCTGAAGTGCTGCATATTTCTGGTTTAAGTCCTTTAGGTTTCTACTTATGTTTACTGCAATATCTCTCATTTCTAGATACTTCAAGCTAGTTAGTTTGTTCATATTTTCCAGAAGTTTATAATCTTCACTGGTGGCTGTCAGTTCTCCCGTCAGGTACGTGGCCATTTTGGAGAACATGTCCTTGCATAGCCCCGTGATGTCTGCCTCGGTGGGCTCCGTGGCCTCCTCAGCCGTCTCCACCACGGCATCTTCTAGGCCAGGGAAGAAAGAAAGGAGAAAGGATAGAAAGAAGGATGGAGAAGGGGGAAGAGGGAGAGAAAGGGGAAGGGAGGGGAAGAGGGGAGGGAGGGGGAAGGGAGAGGGAAGGGAAAGGGGACAAGGAAGGAGAGAAAAGAGGGTGAGCAGTCGAGAGAGGGATGAGGGGAGGTGGAGCCCTAAATCACTATTGATTAGAGAAATACAAATCAAAACAACTTTGAGGTACCACATCTTACCAGCCAGATTGGCTAAAATGACAAAACAGGAAAATAACAAATGCTGGAGAGGATGTGGAAAAATTGGAACTCTAATGCACTGTTGGTGGAGCTGTGAACTGATACAACCATTCTGGAGAGCAATCTAGAACTATTCCTAAAGAGCCATAAATAAATGCATACCCCTTGACCCAGTAATACCACTTCTGGGGTTTTGATCCCAAAGAGATCATAGAAATGGGTGGAAGATCCATATGTACAAAATTATTTATTGCAGCTCTCTTTGTGGTGGCAAAAAACTGGAAATTAAGGGGATGCCCATCAATTGAGGAATGGCTAAACAAGTTGTTGTATATGAATGTAATGGAATACTATTGTGCTATAAAAAATGGGAAGGAGATGGACTTCATAATTACCTGTAGAGGCTTATACAAATTGTTGCTAAGTAAGAATAGCAGAACCAGGAGAAATTTGTATATAATCACAGACACATTGTATGTGTGACAACCAACTTTGATAAACTGGGCTCTTCTCAGAGACACACAATTATAAAACATCTCTAAAAAGTCTTAGGATGGAAGGAGATGTCTACATTCAGAGAAAGATCTAGAAAGAACAGAGGTTAAATGGAGACTGAAGCAAATTACATGCTCTCATTCTTTTCCATGTTTGGTTTTGTTTCTTCTTTTATTGTTCACTCCATTGGTTACAACCCTACTATACAACCAGACTATTGTACAATGTGAAAGTGTTTGCAGATCCTATACTTGATTACAAGCCACTATAGGGGGTATGGAGGGATGGGGAAAAATATTTGAAACTCAAGAGATTATGGAACTGAATCTTGTAAACTAAAAGTAAATAAACAAATCAATTTTAAAAAATACATACAAGAAGAATTACCCATGAACAAGGAAGAGGAGAATGCCCATGGTGAGAAATAGAGACCTTCTAATGCCTTTATTTGGGTGGAGTTTCCGCATTAGGAAATATCAGGAAAGTTACATTTCACTCTCACTCCCTAGTTAATGTGAAGACCTGACTTCAAATCCTCCTTCTAGAAGTTTGCTGCCTATTTCACACTGGGCAAGTCCTTCATGTAAAATGAGAGGGCTGGACTAGCTGTCATCTGAGCTCTGTTCTGCTTCTATGAAATGTTCATGTGGCTCCAACCTTGGGTCCCTGCTCTCTTGACCCTGCTGTATTGATTGCCAAATGCCTGTGGCTCCCACTAAACTAAGCTTGGATCTAGACATACTTCCCTTCAATGCCATCCATGTCCTAATTAACCACCAGATGTTATCCCTCTATCACCTTCTCAACTATAATAAAATCAACTATTTTTCTTAAAAGGCCTATGAACCTTGTTTCCCTTCAGGATCTCTATAGTTTTCTATACCCAGAGTACCAATCACTTCTCCCAAATATGTGTTACCTTCCCCTATTAGAATGTAAATTCCTCAAGAGTAGGGACTATCTTAGTTTTTGTCTTTGTATCTCCAATGTTCAGCAATGTGTTTAGAGCCTACTAACTACTTAGCAAGTGCTTTAAAAAATTAATTGAAGTATAGAAATTAGTATGGAAGAAACAAATGGAAGAAAAGGCAAGCATAAAAACATAATCTTAAATGCAAGTGGATTAAACAGCCACATAAAACAAAGAAAGAAGAGTGGCAGAATGAATAATAAATCAAATCAGATCTACACAAGAACAATCTAAAAATAAAAGCATACATTTAAGAATAGAGATAACACAGAATTAAAAGGAAAGGTTAGAATAAATTTTTTTATGTATCAGGTATTCAGAAAATTGCACTTGTGTTATTAGACAAAGCAAAAAATAAAATATGATATCAAATGAAACAAGCATGGGAATTTCATAATGCTTAAAGGAAACTTTCAGGAAGAAATGGTTTCTTGTGTTTCAAGGGATGCTATGATTTATAGGCAATATGAAGAAAAAAAGTCATTTCGTTATGGTAGAGAGAGAAGATATGAGTATTGGTGACACCCTTTGGGATTACTGAAACAGCTTTTCATCATCATTGACCTGCCATTAACAACAGTAGAGAGGGTTGTCTTTACATTTCATGCAGCCAGAATATGGCTTAAGACCTCCAGAGACCTCTCAAACATGAGGCTCAAGTCACTACTTTCTCCTGATGATTCTCATAGGAATAAATGATAGGGTGAGATGACTCTAAAGAGTTCTATTAAGCATTATGAAGTCCTGGGTCAGCAATGGGAGATTTTCAGGGAACTGATGATACTTCTTTCACTGTTACCACTTGAAGGTAGGTACTTCATAGGAGAAAGGTTGATTTGGGAAGTAACTAATTAAAATGTTGTCTGGGAATAGAATTTGAATTTGTGAACCAAGGCTTTAATAATTCAATTGATTGTTTAACTGATTAGCAAGAATTCTTAAAGTTTCTTCTATGTTTCAGACAATGTTCTAAGTGCTGAGAATGTAAATACAAACAATGAAATAGTCCCTGCTCTGAAGAATCTTATAACCTAATGGGGAATAACAAATATATATACAGAAATATATTAGACATTATTTAATTGTAGTTCATTAATATTAATTCAATATTTCATGATAGTAATATATACTACCTATATCATACATATATAATGTACGCATGTATTAATAATACACATATATTCTAAATTGTTGTTCAGTCATATCCAACAACTTGTTACTCTAGGGTTTTCTTGGCAGAGATACAGGAATGTTTTGCTGTTTCCTTCTCCATCTCACTTTACAGATGAGGAAACTGAGGCAAACAGGTTAAAATGACTTGCTCAGGGCCACTAGTAAGTGTCCGAGATCCAGTTTAAATTCAGGAGTGTTCATGACCCCAGGTCTCTATCCCCTGAGCCGCTTAGCAGCCCATATTCTAAATACTAATAATCATATATTTTGCATACACACATGTATATGCATAAAATCTTATATATTATATAAATTAATTAATTAATTGTCTGCCAATAATTAATATATATTAATACTAATATAGATATACTAGTCTATGAATATGATTTAGCTAAATGTAAGGTAATTAAGGGAGAAAGAACACTATCATTTTAAATGTAGCAATGGACTTATGGAGACTATTGAGTAGAGGCTCATAAAATTATTTTTGCTGAAGTCTTCATGCAGTAACTAGGCTATCCCCTGTCTCTGAGGGGCCCTCAGCAAAGTTACTCCATTTCGAATTTCTTTGTGGTTTGCATTAACTTAATAATCATAGCTCCTAGGCATTCCTTTGTGTTTCCTTTTCAGTAGTTCAGCTGAGGACACAATTAGTTTAAAGGAACAAAAACCTTTAATGAAATAGCAGTATGAGAAAAATGGTAATAGAACATTCCTCCCCATACTGCAGTGTACATGTTCCCCACAAATACAGTTTCAGTGGGAATATTAGGTATAACAAGGAGACACACGAGGAGAGGAAGATTCATTTAGGGAACATGTATGGCCAGGGTATACACATGGAGAGCAACTCACATTTTGGTACTGCAAGGTCTCTGCTGTCTCTTGGTAATGCCATCTTGCTGATCCTACTGGGTTTTCTCTACACTGATCTTGAGTGGCATATTGTATTCAAGCTAAGGACACTGGCAAAAAGAAAAAAAAATCTTCATGAAGATTTGTGTTTGGCTGCTAAGATCTGTTTCCTACTTTGTCGTGATGCTGTACTGGCATATAATAAAAACATGTGCCCTTATTTTAAGTTTATTTCATACACAGTATCCATTTTCTCACTTTAGTTGTCTGTGTCACACGGACTAAAGCATTTTCATGATGACTTCAAGTAGGGCTTGCAAACTTGTGTTGTCCCATATATTTCATAGATTCATAGCAGCAGTTGAAACTCACTGGCTAAAATACTAAAGTAATAAGTAGACTGGACAGAGACTAAATGGGTGGTATTTCAGAGTTCCTGCCAGGCCTTCCAAACTACTGTAACAGTCTATAATAAACTAATTACCAACTGTACATTAACCATACTGATATTCCTTTGATTTGCCATTCAGGCCAATTCTTTTCTCCCCACCACCATTTCTCTCCCAACCACTGTAGTGCCAATGCAATATTCACAATGCCTATGATCGCGTATACCTGCATGTTGCTTGATCACAAAATGCAACAGACTCTCCACATATAAGGAAGAAGCAAAACATTTATTCTGACACCAGAAAACTAAATCACAAAAACAGTAAGCTGATTCCATCATAGTAACAAAGAAGTCATAACAGCAAGAAGCCACAGCATCCTTTAGCCTTCCCACAAACCAACACAAGCTGAGCTGTCACAGCAGGTGGCAAACATGAGCATGTCTTTCTCCCCCAGAAGCATGTTCTCCTCCTAGTTAACTAGTTGGCTCTGACTCCCAACTCCCCAGTGGGCTCTGCTCCACACTTCAGCATACTCCTCCCACCACAGGTTACATGATACTACATTCAGACCATTGGGGGCACAGTATATCTTCAAAGCATGGAAGGTCTTCAGGTTTCATTAGGTTCAGTAAGGGGCAGAGAAGATCTTCAAATTACCATTACCATTACAACCCCTACTGCAGCCTTAAAACAAGGACAAGAACAGTGTTGATTGTGCTTTTGAGCAGGTGATGGTGATCATAATTAAAATTATGACATGGACCAGAGAAGATGGCCTCTGAGGGCCCTCTCAATTTTGTGGTTCTTTGAGTCTGTCAATGGCAATTTTAGAGGGAAGTAAAGAGATCTTTTATCTATTTTATAGTCTTCTACTACTTAGTTGAGTGATGTCCTTCCAGGATGTCTCTACATCTCTCCGGCCCTCATCTTCTTCAGACAAACCAGCTTTCTGAGGTTATATCCAGATCAAAACTCCATGGTGATGTGTTATACTTCTGTGGGAAAATATAATCAACATGTACATAAGTCCCTGATCCATCTCATGTGCTTGAAAGGCAACCAACCTAAACAATTCTCAGTTTTCAATATATGAATGGGCAAATAACTTTTTTATGGAGTATGCACAAAACAAAGCCTAGGAGGTAAAAAAAATAACAAAGGTCAGAGCATTTTAACAAAAGATAACCTGAAAATGTTCTATATCTAAAAGGAACCAGAAAAACAAAGGCAAGTAATTTCTTACATGAACCTCATATTAAAGATTTTTACATTAAATTTTATATTTAGTTTTATTTTGCATCATTCATTTCCACAAGATTTTGAGTTAAAAATTTTCTCCCCATCTTTCCCCTACCCACCATCCTAAAACAGTGATCCAACTGTGTAGCCCCTCCCTTAATCTGTTCTCTCCTATTCCTCCCTTACCCCAGTGCCTGTTTATCTTATTTCCTAGTTGTATGTAAATAATAATAACAATAATAATAATATATTTTTAAACATTTGATTTTACAACTTTGAATTCCAGATTCTTTCCTTTCCTCCTTGGTCATGCACCCTTACTCTGAAGATAAACAATTCAGTATAGGTAGGGCATGTTTAGTTATGCAAAATATTTCCATAGTGGATATGTTGTGAAAGACTGACTATATTGCCCTCCATCCTATCCTGCCACCCACTTGATCTATCCTCTACTTTGACTCTGTTGCTTTTCAAAACTGTGTGCTTCTAACTACCCTCCCCCACCAACCTGCCCTCCCCTCTGTTATCACCCCTGTCATGTACTTTCCCCCTACTTTCCTGAAGGGCAAGATCACAGTATATATCATTCACTCCCTAAGCCAAATTCAATGAGAGTAAGGCTGACCCTTTCCCTTTTGCCTTCCTGTTCTTCCCCTCCATTGTAACAGTTATCCTGTGCCTCTTCTATATAAGATAATTTATCCCATTCTACCTCTCCCTATCTCCTCTCATTATATTCCTCTCACTTCTCAATTTCACCTTTTACATATCATCCCTTCCTATTCAATTGACTGTGTGCCCGCTCTCTATATATACCTGTACACATATATACAAACACTCACATATGTATTCATATGAACATATACCCTCCTATATAGACATATATATGAATGTATACATATATGTGTGTATGTGTGTATACACACACATTTATATTCCCTTCAAATATCCTCATACTGACAAAAAGTTTCCTAAGATACAATTATTGTTTTTTTTCCACGTAGGCATGTAAATGGTTCAACTTTGATAAGTTCCCTATTTACCTTCTCATGATTTTCATGCTTCTTGTAATTGAATGTCAAATTTTCTTTTAACCCTGTTTTTTTATCAGGAATGCTTGAAAGTCCTCTATTTCATTGAAGGACCATGTTTTCGCCTGAAACATTATACTCAGTTTTTCTGGGTAGGTGATTCTTGGTTTTAATCCTACCTCCTTTGACCTCCAGAATGTAATATTCAAGGCCATTCGATCTAATAATGGAGAAGCTGCTAGATCGTGGTTATCCTGATTGTGTTTCCACAATATTCAAGTTGTTTCCTCTTGGCAGCTTGTAGTATTTCTCCTTTATCTGGGAACTCCAGAACCTGGCTATAATATTCCTAGGAGTTTTCTGTTTGGGATCTTTTTCAAGAGTTGACTGGTGAATTCTTTCAATTTCTATTTTGCCCTCTGATTCTAAAATATCAGAGCAATTTTGTTTGAGAATTTCTTGAAGGATTATTTCTAGGTTCTTTTTTGGATCATGGCTTTCAGGTAGCACAATAGTTTTTTTAAATTATCTCTCCTGGATCTATTTTCCAGGTCAGTGGTTTTCCCAATGAGATATTTCACATTGCCTTCTATTTTTTCATTTGTTTGCATCTGTTTTATAGTATCTTGATTTCTCATAAAGTCATTAGCTTCCATTTGTTCTAATCTAACTCTGAAGGAATTATTCTCTTCAGTGAGCTTTTGAAATTCTTTTTCCATCTAGCAAATTTGGCTTTGTAAGCCATTCTTCCCCTCATTGACTTTTTTGGCCTCTTTTGCCATTTGAGTTCATCGATTTTTAAGGTGTGATGTTCTTCAGTCAGGTTGTTGACTCTCTTTTCATGATTCTCTTGCATCATTCTCATTTCTCTTCCCAATTTTTTCTACTTCTCTTATTTTGTTTTCAAAATCCTTCTTAAGTTACTCTACAGCCTGTAACCAGTTCATATTTGTCTTGGAAGCTGTTGGTGTAGGAAGTTCTAACATTGTTGTCTTTCTTCTGTTCTACGTTTTGATTCTTTTTTCCCCCCAAATCCCCTAAAGGTGGATTGCTGTGCTTTCTTTGCTTCCTTTCCCTGTTCATGTCACCACTCAATTGCTTAACTTTTGAGCTCTTTGCTACAGTAGAACTCTTCTTCCAGACAGGAGAGTTTTTTCCTAAATGGCTGGCATTTTTGCAGCTGCCAGGGCTATTAGGAGGGCACTGTCTTTTCAGCCCCAACAAACACTGGATCACTGGTCACACACCTCAGGACCACTATCCAAGACCATGATCCAGATCCAGACAGGTTAAAGCAAGAGCAATTACTGTCTGAATGTACACTTCCTGCTCTCCCCCCTCTTCTCCCCAGCATGATATGTAGGTCAGGAACTCTGAAGCAGTCTCATGGAGACAGATGCAGGGCAGCTGAACCCCTACCAGTTCTAGCTCCAGAGGCAGGTGCTGACTGGCTCCTCCATGCCCCACCCCAACCCCAGTTCTAACAGAGTTCTTCACTGACATCTCACTTTTTCGTTGGCATTTATATGTTGATAATTCTGGAAACTACCATTGCTTGAGGTGATTCACTTTCCATAAGTCTACTGCAGCCTCTGGTAGGGGGCACCCCAGGGCTAAAATCGGACATTATGCAGGATTGGTCTCAGGTCCCAGTATGCTGAAATGAACCCTTCCTGTCCACCTGCCAGGCTACGTTTAACAGGAGATTTGTTTCTCTCTGTCACTTTGTTGGTTCTGTAGCTCTGAAATTTGTTTAGAGCCATAATTTGTAGGTTTTTGTAGTGGTTATGGGGGGAGTTGTAAAGCCAATCAGCAGTAGATTTCTGAGAGAATGCTACTGTGAGGACCTTTTAAGATTCGGATTACATAGTATTAGTGAACAGTCTGTTTATTCCATTACAAATCTTCATTCAGTACAATGTTCACAGTTTCAACAGTTCACAATATTATATACAATCTTCAGAATAAGGAAAGTCTCTGTATTATATCTTATTTCAGAAAAACACAGTATTTAGAACAAGGAACAAAAGAATAATCAGCTGGTTTCCCTAAGGGAGAAACCAGCTT
>JAQQSW010024422.1:0-10090 GCA_028646575.1 Pseudocheirus occidentalis | reverse complement strand
GGTTGTTGACTCACTTTTCATGATTTTCTCGCATCATTCTCATTTCTCTTCCCAATTTTTCCTCTACTTCCCTTATTTGGTTTTCAAAATCCTTCTTAAGCTGCTCTATGGCTTGTAGGCAGTCTTCATATTTCTTGAAAGCTTTGGGTGTGGGAGCCCTCACTGTGCTGTTTTCCTCCTGTTCCATGCTCTGATAATTTTTTTCCCCCAAGAAGGAATCTAGAGTTTGATTGCTGTTTTACTTTGCTTCCTTTGCCTGCTCATGTTGCCAGTAAATTACTTGAAGTTTTAGCTCTGTAAAACTCTGCTTCCAGAGGGGAAAGCTTTGTCCCAAATCTCTGGGATTTTCACAGCTGCCAGAGCTATTAGGAGGCTGCCTTTTTTTGCAGCCCCCACTAGCTTTGGCTCAGTTAAAAAACATTCTAGCACCACCACCCAAGACCATGATCCAGGTCCATGCTGCTCAACTCAAGAGCACTTAGCCTCTGAATCATAGCTTAGCCCCCCTGAAGTTTCCAGACTGGGAGCTCTGATGCAGCCACGTGGAGGTGACTGCAGGGCTGCCACTTCTGCTGCTCCCTTTCCCTGAATGCAGTTCATCTGGACTGCTTTTCTCCCCCAAATTTAGATGAGTTCCACTGACCTTTCACTTTGTCTTTGTTTCTTATGGCTTGATAATTCTGGAAACTGTCGTAGCTGCCTCTGATCCACTCTCCTGAAGGTTCCAGCTGTGGCTCATCCTGGCAGCCCTGTGGTCAAGCTGTGATTTCAGGGTAGGTTGGTTTTGGCTCCCAATCTGCTTTGATAACCCTTCTTTCTGAGGTGCCTTCAGTGGGAGATGTGTTTTTCTGTATCTTTGTGAGTTTTGGAGCCCTAAAATTTGTTTAGACTCATACTTTATGGGTATTTAAAGTGGCTATGTGGGAGCTGCAGAACCTTGTTGCTTCTATGCTGCCATCTTGGCTTCTGGGATAATAAATTAAATGGAAATTTTTAGAGAGTTTTGTGGAAGCTACAAATGACATGCAAAGGCCAGATGGAAGACACAGAAAAAGTTTAGAAACTCAGAAATGCATAAAATATATGTATAGTATTGTGCGATGTCAACATATTTTATCTTTTAACATCATAATAATTGACTTCTCTGGTATTATGTGGATTTTCCAGATAACAAGGGTGCCACACCTCTACCCCCCTCAATGTGGAAGGGATAATTGTGTGGTATACTATTGTGTTCTCTCTCTCTCTCTCTACTCCATCCCCTTGACTTGGAACTCTGGCCTTCCAACCCTTCCCACTCCCTCACCCTACCCCCCCAAAACAAAGCAAAATAAAACCTCCAAGTGAAAGCAGAAGAATGAATTCATGATTAGACCATAGCCACCACTGCCACCTGGATGGAAGGCTCAGCTTGAGATCACTGCACTGAGAGAGGAGACCTTTGTCTCTGTGTATACACACACACACACACACACACAGAGGGACACAGAGAATAGCATAGCAGATAGAATAACTTATTCAAGGGTTATGATTGAAAATCCAGCTCACATACTTGCTATATAATAATGAATACATTCTTGGACCTTAGTTTTTCCATCTATAAAGCAGAGATGATAACAAACTCTATTTTGAAATGTTATAGTGAAGAGTGAACAATATAATGCCTGTAGAAATAAATAAATTGTATATAATACACACATGTATGAAATTAACAAGAACGACATTGTATGGCTTAAGACTTTTACTATTCTTTCTTGACTTAACTAAATATATTGAGAAAAAATTTTCCCCAAGGAACTCTATATATGTTAGCTATTAAGATAAGTGATTTAAAGATTTATGATAATCCATGAACTGATGAATCACTTTGAGAAGCACAGGGTAGGTCCATTTAAACTGACCTATGAAACCAAATCAGAGTTAAGCAGAAGAAAGATCAAGTCTGCAGATGTTACTTCTAACTTATCTTAAATTTTTAATAGGGAGAAAATGATTTACAAAAATGGAATTCTTCCAGTTAAAATAAAATATTGGGATATTGTTAAGGATATGTGAAATATCATTTAATAGCATAATCAGACCACTTTGCTTAGCATGATACTTTTATCAAAAAAGAAAAAAATAATGCATTTGTATGACATTTTTGTGGATTTTTAGAGTGCTTAACGGTTAAGCCATTCATTAAGTATTATTTGCTTAATAATGTAGCCCTATTATTCTGAGTGGTCCCTCTCTAAATTATACATAGAGCATTAGAAATTAAAAGTAAGCCTGCATAAAATGGTACCAGGTACCAGTTTTCAGAGGGGGAGTAAGTTGCAGTTTTTAAGTACAAATTGGAAATAGTCTATCCTGGATAGACCCTGGAGTGAGAAGAAAAGATGTTAAGGTATACAGGAATACCCATTAAGTTAACTTGTTCTACCATGAAGTGGGGACTAAAAGTCTTCACCAAAAGATGAGTCTCATATTTATAGCCAAGAAAATAAAAATACTTTCTGGAAGCAGTTTGAATTGATAGAAAGATAGAGAGTAGGAAAGACAAGGGAAAGTGAAGGTATTTAGACTATTCTGGATGTTATAGGACTCTAGGAATCTGTAGGAGGCAGGAAGCAACATGAAAACACGGGGTCAGGAAAGGTAGACCTGTGATGGAGCCACATTGGGGAGAGCTTCTGGGAAGGAATTTCTGGGTACTGAGGTATCGAAAAGTCCATATTTGTAACTTCATCAGCATGAGGACATTCTACCTCCCTCTTCTCTGACTTTGCATAGGGTGTCCTCAGGACCTAGAAGGCATTTCTTTCTTAGCTTTACTTCTGAGAGAGAATCTCTCACTTTGTTCAAAGCCCAGGTCAACACTAATTCCTACAGAATGTTGGGAGAAATTGCTTCATCATTCACTGGGCCTTGTCTGACTTTCTGACAGTCTGTCTGTTTGTGTGTGTGTGTGTCTCTTCAGATCAGATAGCCAGAATCTTGGGCCAATGAACATTTCTTGTCAAAGTGAATTTAGTGTTCTCGTGATTTCTACAGGTAGAGTACAGCCTAATGGCAAACTAAATCTTAAAATTAGTTGTGTAGAGATTAGGCCATATTTTCGTATGATTGCAACTATAACTTAAAATAAGTGCATTAGCTAATGTGATAAAAGCTTACCCATATGGCATATACTTCTAGTCTAATTAACAGTCAATTATAATTATTGCACAATAATCATGATCCTGAGGAGTCTATAATATTACATTTTATAGCAAAACAATATAATGCAATACAATGAATCTATAATATACATAAAGTACCATATATGATATTAAAAAAACCTATCTTAATAAACAAATGAATCTAGTCTGTCTTTTGACCTTCAGTGAGGATTACACCAAAATTATCCTTTAAATATGGACATGCAAGAAATTAAAGATCTATTATATTACCTCCACCTCAAACCCTGAGATATACACATTTTGTGTTCTAATAGCAGAGGAATATTTCTAAATATCGAGAATATTTCTAAAGAAGCTTTCATCCACCTCCTTCACCTTCTCTTTTATTTCTTCCACCTCCTCTCATCTCTTGTCTCCATGTTTTAATGGTCCTACTTCAAGGTAAGTAGCTGTATATTAGGTAATCATTGGATGCCACCTGCAAGTGAATTGCCATTTCCTCATTGTGTGGGTTATAGTCTTGGCTTTTAATAGCACCAGCACCCATTATAAAGCTGAGGAAATTGATTCCACTTACTCTCTGCAGATAAGCATTCCATTAATGTTCGCTCTGACCTTTGCTTCCCAGATATTTGGCTTTGCTAATTCCAGCATCATTAGCAGTGCATTAGTTTTAAAAATCTTCTTAATGCCAAAAAGCAGTAATCGTTATCTGCTATGCTTGCTTAATGAGCCATAAAATGAAATGGCAGATGATTTGTTTCTTGTACAATCAACCCAATGGTTAAGTAATGGCCACGACTATCAAAAAAGAAGACCATAAATCTTGTCACCCAGGCTATAGCTTTAGGCACTGACTTTTCTAATCACAATTGATTAAAAGGTAAAAATAAGAATACGTTCATACACAAATAAACCGAAATTATACCTCATTTTTCCTCCTGCCTTTCATGAAATTTCAATAGTCATTACATTTTCTTCCATCATGTGGGGAAAATGTTAACATCATTGATCTTTGTTCACTTTAATTATACTAAAAGCTGATAGTTAGAGGGATTATGAAAAAGGCTCTGGCATGAGAGGAAGCCAAAGAATCTATTTTTTTATATCATCTTTCAGTGAAAAGGGTGTAATAGAATCCCATTAATTGGAGCAAATCATGCTGATTTGTTTTCAGTTTGACCCATTTCCATCCCAACCTAACTAGTTGACATTAGATCACAGGGCAAATGTAATTTCAACAATATATATGTAGTAACTACAACAATGTAAATATAAAGAACAACTGCAAAACAGTTGAAAATTAGTGCTGCGAAATCCCAAAGAATAAGATATGAAGAAGAGATATGAGAAGACATCTCCTCCAAGTCATTTGCAGAGGTAGGAGATCTACAGGTAGGAAACATTGCAGATATTTTCAGATTTTCTGGATGTATTTATTGATTTTGCTGATTTTTTCTCTTTTTTTCTCTTTTTTTTTTGGAGGGCAGTTGGGGTTAAGTGACTTGCCCAAGGTCACACGGCTAGTTTTTGTGTGTGTGTGTGTTAAGTGTCTGAGGCCCGATTTGAACTCAGGTACTCCTGACTCCAGGGCCAGTGCTCTATCCACTGCGCCACCTAGCCGCCCCTTTTTTTCTCTCTTTTTACTAAAAAAATCCTTCCTATAGATAGGATATATCTCTCAGAGGGATGCAGAGCAAATTTACTCAATGTAAAAACAAAAGGCACCAAAATTTATTTTAAAAGAAAATTTGATTTCAACTTCCACAGTAAGGATAAGTCAACAAATGCAATCTATGAAAATGATTTGTTCTTTCCTACCAGCATCAATGTCAGAATATCTCTATTTATTAAATGAATTCGGGATTTGATACCTCAAAGGACTAATTTTAACATCATTTTTTGAAAGGAAACCATGATTTATTAAGATCTAACCAAGGTCATTTTATCTATTGGGCTTATCTCCATTATTCTTCTTTCATTCATTCTTCTGCTCTCTGAACTCTCTCTTTCCATTTTAATATTTGACTCTGTGAACCTTCTACTTGCCATATCTGGGTAAAAAAGATAATATACTTAGTTTCAGTTCCTCTCTCTATCTCCCTTGTTCAGCATTCTCAGTGAGGTGGCAGAAAAATAGGTTCCATAGCATATGTCAAAGAGAACGAAGTAAATATATGAAGATGAGTCTACATCTTACCCCGAGTCTCTGGGTTTCCACATTTAGAAATTTGATTGCTCCCAGGAAGGTCTGAAGCCATGTATTTAGAGCTGTGGGGGATATATTATGTGCTTAAATGTTTATAATTCATCTGGGGAGACAAAACTAATACACATTAAACAATTATAGAATACTTAAGTGATAAACCACTGGGTACTGATGAAATACAGAAATCACTGTGGGTTGAAGTAGTGAGAAATGATTTCATGGTGGCCTGATGCCAGGGGAAAAATGCTTCTAAAGAGTTATATCTGTCAAAAAAATGAGAATGGGCTGGGTAAGGAGGGGGGGGGGTCCCCCTCACTGGCAATCTACAAGTAATGGTTTAATGATCCCCTTCCAGGTTTGTTGTCTTAGGTGAACTTTTCTAGGTAAGGGTTGGAGATTAAAGGCGAAAGATCCACTGATGGGGAAGATGTATTTTCACAATTTTAAGATGTGTTAATTGTTTTTGCTAATTAGTTTAAATAGGCACTGAGGTCCCTTCCAACTCCAGTATTCTATGACTAATTCTATGTGGAAGTGATCCTTATGGAGGGTCTTGAAAGATAAGTTTCAGAGAAGAGAAGGGATGATCTTCCAGGTGAGAATGGGAGATGAGTTGGAGGTTGGCATGAAGAAAAATGCAAAAGGTAAAGTGAATAAGATGTGTCTGCTTCCGCCTTTTCAGCTTCCTAGTTTCCTTCCAGGGTCTACTTAGACAATACTTCCTACAGGAAGACTTTCCCAGTCTCTCCAAGCATGAGTGTGTTCAACTCAAATTATCTTGTACATAATTGCCATGAACACTGCAGTGAAACTTAATCTCTTTCAGCTTTTTCCTATTTCATGGATTGGGCCCCTACTCTTTCCCACCTGAGATAGAGATTAGTTTTCCTTAAAAGGAGACAAAATAGTCTCAGGACCTGATGACCTTTTGCCTGCTACAGCTTTCTGGTTACCTGAAGAGTATAGAAAGTCCCATCCATGTACAACTGGGGCCAGTATGGTTTGGTGGATTTTTGAAGAATTTAAGAGTCACCACACCCTACTGACCAGACATGTTTCCACATGGAGATAAGGAAGAATGGATCTCAAGAAGCTAAATGTCACTGTATTCTTGTGGCGTACCCTTGCTGTATCAAGACCAAGTAAATATCCTTTTATGAACTCTTGTTTGTGACTGCCTTATTTCATCCCAGTATTGAACCTGAACTAAGAGTGTGATGGAGTTAGAACTGCTGCCACCAGATGTGCTATCTACCCTTCCTGAATTATAAATTTCTTGAAAGTAATTGCTTTTGTCTTAGCTGGCACTGAAAAAACGTTTGTAGATTTATTGATCAATTGTTTGTGTTAGGGACATTGAGCAACCCGGTGCTGTTAGGGTTAAAAGTTTGTATTGGGGAGTTGTGGGAAATAAATATTCAAGGTTGAATTATACATTAGGAGATACAAGGGCCCTCTGGGATCATCTAGTCCCACCCCCACTCATATTGCTGTTGAAAAGAGAAGGTTAATATGTCTTCACATAGGAAGCAAGTTGCCCAGCAGGGTTTTGAACCTAATTTCTCTGGCACCAAATCCAGCCTCTTTCCACTTTACCACAGTGCTAGATGGGCTTGGGGGATAGCCAAAGGAGTTGGATTTAATACATTAGCCAATGCAAAGATATTATATGTTTTTGAATGGGGAAGCAAAAGGCTAAGTAGTATTTTGAGGAGACGGGCTTGAAGGCAACATGTAGGATGGGTTAGAGGGCAGGAAATTAGACTTAGGAAAATAAAACTGGAAGCACCAGACTTATTGCAGGTGGATGGAAGAAGGAAGGGAAGAAGTTAGAATACAATTCTCAGAGTTAGCCCCAATGTAACATTTCTAAAAATGTCTGAAAACTTAAGGAAAAACAATTGGTCCATTGAAGTAAATGAAGGTGGGATTGAGGCATGGAAATCAACAAAATAGTTACAACAGCTCTCTGTAGGAAAAATAATAAGGATAGACAAGCAGCAGTCATGGTCATGAGCATGTGTGAAATGCAGACAGGCTCTTACAAATACATCTTGGTCTGGAGAAAAACTAAGACAAGGTATAAGGAGAACATTAATAATGGTTCTCCAATGACTTGTCACATGAAGGCAATTTTATGCTTGTCTCTAGGAAGAAAAATGAAGAGAATAAATGTGTTCAATTATAAAATAATGAAGGCTTTGGGAAATGTGTGTTGCCACTAGGCAAAGAAAGGGGAAGGGGGGAGGGATTTGGAAGTTTTGGAGGGACAGGGAATGAAGCTTTCTTTGGTTCACTCCTCAGATAAAAGAAATCTCTTCCTTCTAAATTGTTTATAGTACTTCATATGAATTTTAATTCAATTCAATTTAACAAGAATTTATTAAGAGCCTGTCATGTTCAAGGCTCTGTACTAGGCAATGGGGCTACAGAAAGGCAAATTAAATTCTTGTTTTATTCCATAAATTAAAAATACAAATGATAAAAAAATAAAATCCTATCCACATCTAGAAAAACAAGTGACGAAGTCTAAAAGCGGATTGCAGCATATTATTTTCACTTTATTCATTTTGGGGTGTTTTGTTTTTCTTTTTGCAAACCGTAAGTGTTTTGTAAACTGTTTCTTCTTTCACAACAGGACTAATATGCCAATAGTTTTTACATAATTGCACATATATAAACTATATCAAATCATTTATAATCTGAGGGAGCAAATTTTATAAAAGATGAATGTTAAAATTGTCTTTACATGTAATTGGAAAAAATAAAATAGTATAAAAGTAAAATAAGTGTAAAAAAATCTCATAGTTTTAGAGATTTGCCTGAAATTGTGACTTGCCCAGAATCACACAACCAGTATCTGTCATGGAAAGAATTTGAGCTCATGTCTTCTTGGCTCCAGTACCAACTCTGTGTTCACTATGCAATGCTGCCTCTAGCTCCTACACACCCTTTATAATTCTTTGAAAGCAAATAAGAACCCAGAAGTTCGGAAAACCCTGGTACTCACCTTCAAAAAATGAATGAAGTGGGAGTCTGGGAAATAACATCTGAAGGAGTCTGATATAAATATTTAATGAAATAATGGGCCTAACTTTAAAAGGGAACAGATCTGCCCAGCTGTGATGGGCAAACTTATTACCAAAAAGATATCACCAAATTAAGGGAGTTCAGAGAGCAAAACTCAAAAATGATTAAAGGAAATAGAATGATCTGACTCAGGAGAGGGAAGAAGCTAAAGAGCTGCTTGGCTTTGTGGTGAGAGAGGAAAGAGGGCAAGCTAAGACTTAATAAATATTTGAAATGTATTGATGCCTAACTGAGGGAGGAATTAATTACTGTGAGTGTAGGTCTATAGCTTAGAGACATCAGGTAGGAAGGGGAATTTTGAGCAGAACAACTAGGTCAGTGAGAAATACTTTTAGTTCATTAAGTTGGTTTGTCAAGGAGAATGATAGCGTCTCTGTGGCCTGGTCCATCTGGACCAGAAATAGCATCTGCCGGTTGACTAAAGGGCACAGCTGTGAAGAAAGGTTATGGGGCACTCTGACTGAAATGTCATCAAAATGGACCAGGAGCTCAGAGACTCCCACAACGGGGATTGTGACCAGGTCTGGGAGTAGAACCAGAACATGATGTGAAGACAAGCAGCCAGGAGAAGGTAAAACCAAATAAAATCTAGTACCTTCGACCTCTTTTGACTTTAGAATTTGCAAGGATGCACAGAATTGGGGGAGGGGGAATCATAAGAGCCGTTTTACTCTGGCCAAGACACTGAACTTTACAGACAAGGTGATTAGATTGTGCTTTCTAACTATAATGTGTGCCATAAAAGTCTTGTGACCTGTTTGTGTGGCCTGAAAGAGCAATGTATACTTGGGGAAATATTTAACTTCTCCCTCTAAATGCCAAGGGCTCAAGCAGACTTTTCAGTAGACCTAACAAGAAAAAATAAGGGGTGTGTTGGAGTCAACTGAATCAGCCCAGATTGTTAAAATTTCATTGTCGACATTTAAATCTCAGAAATAGGCAGGGTTTGATTTACTATTTTATTAATTTTCTAGACTTAAGAAAGTGATGGAGAAAGTGTTAATAATTCAGATTAAATTTTTTTTATCAGAGAGTCAATTGTTAATTGTTTACCAGTTTACCTCTGAACATAGGGATGTTACTTTTGTTCTTCTCATCTTATATTTTATGGAGTTAGAGAGAAATGTTTCAGGGAACAAATCAGTATCATACTATTGCTGGTTTATGTTTAATGTTCAATAGACTATTAGCCAGATTGATAAAATAATAGTTTTTGATAGTTAAATGAAAGTACTGGGATATAAGCTTATCTTTGGGTTTACTGACATCATCAAAATAACTCCGAAAGCAGAGAGACACGGTAGTATGTAATTCATACTGTTTCCCTTTTATGTTAGTTTTTTTCCTGTTAAGTCTCTGTGTTTTGAGAGCTTTTCATTCTGTATAATTTGGAGGTTATGAGTATAAAGTATGAGTAACATCTAGTAAAAACCTCATTCTTGAATCTTTAATTCTTAATGTTATGTATAGGTGATCATAGGGAAGAACTTTATGATGATGCTTTAGGTTCAGTGCAGTTCATTTGTTGAATTTTCCAGGCTACTTGGGAGTTTAGATTTTTAATATGGAAATTTGTCATCTGTTATTTTATGAAAGATAGTGAACTTCCAGTATCTCCCTCCTTCCT
>JAQQSW010024421.1:0-10090 GCA_028646575.1 Pseudocheirus occidentalis | reverse complement strand
AAAAAAAAAAAAAAGCAAATGGAGCTTGTTCTATCTTTACTACCAGAGGACTACTAAAAAGGAAACAAATGTTTTTCCTTTTTTATTGCCTGTTTAAGTTCCCCTCATGATTTTTATGCTTTTGTGAAGAACAAGTTAAAACAATGTTTAATTTCATTTCAGATTTGTTTATTTCTTTCCAAAAAACAGATGTTAAATGTGTGAAACTTGAGCTGTGTGCCAGTATTGTAAGTTCCAAAGTAAAAAGTTTCCCTGAAAAAAAAAAAAGTAAATGAAAGGAGAATAAATGGGGAGATGGGATAGGATGGAGGGAAACATAGTCTTTCACAACATGATTATTATGGAGGTGTTTTGCACAGCTATACATGTATATTTATTTATTTGTTAAGAAGATTCTATATTTATTTATTAAGAAGATTTGTTCTGTAAAGTTTGGATTCAATCAAAGGACTGCACTTGAGGATCTAGAATACCACATGTGGCCTCAAGGTCAAAGGTTCCCCTCTCCTGCTCCAGAGCTTAGCTTAATGCAAGACCCATAGTAGGCACTTAATAAATGTTTGCTGACATGAATTAACTAGGAGTTCTCTATGCTCAAGAAATAATAGTTCTAGTCTTTAAGTCTATGGTGTAAACCAGATTCTAAAGTTCTCCTGATTCTGTCATCCTGTGTATTTCTTGAAGGCTATGACAACTGAATACAAACTCTAATAGCTAAAAAGGTTTTGGGCACAGGCTCGTTGTGAAAGACTGTGTCCCTCACTTAAGGATCAACCTTGCTAAGTTCAAGAGGTTCATCACCAGTTTGGCATCAGGATGAGGAATTTTGTGGTCACAGCTCTTGAAGTCTGATTGCTTGCTATAAGGCTGGGGGAGGGAGGGAAGGAGGGTTTGCTTTGAATTAGTAAAGGCAGCTTCACAATTCACAATAACCAATTAATCCTTAAAATATTAAAGTAAATTACTTCCACAAGATAAAATAGTTTATAAATAAAACTACATGCTTCACATTTAAGCAAGAAAATGCTTAAATGAGAGAGATGGTATAAATTTTAGAAATAATTCCTAAAATTGTAAAGAAAGGGCCTGTTGATTAGGAAAGTTATGTCTATGTCAATGGTCTTGGTGAAGGCTTGGAAGGTTAGAAACTGCTAGGTCTCACATTTGTCACAAAAGTGGGTGCACTGATTTTTCCCCAAGTATTGAACGTAATTTTCCTTCACTGCTGCCTCACAGAATTCTGAACTTGCTTCAGAACACAGCTCAGGGTCCACGGCCCATCCTGCTCCCACAATGGGAATGTTAAGTTCCTTAAGAAGAAGTATTGTGTGATTTTTTAATTTTTATCTCCAGCACCTATTAAGGTAACTGGCATGGTTTTTTTGTCCAAACATGTTGATTTCATTCATGAAAAGAGCTTCTACCAGTGCAGATACTGGAACACCAAGAGGATAAAGTGATTTGGTCACACAGCTAATATTTCAGTCAGAGGCAGGACTTGAACCCAGATCTTCTTGACTCCAAAAGTGCCCTCATTAAAACATCTATTGCTTTCTGCCTTTAAACAACAGGAAAGTTTTATCCTATCCCTCGAAACTTTCTATAAAAAGTTAACTACTCTTCCCTTCTTGAGAAGCTATTGTCCCAGGCCTTCAGGCCTTGGTTTACCTCCATCTTTCCTTGAGGGATCTTTCTGCTCTGGGTTTGTTGGAAGAAACTGAAAGTTTCCACTTTTCTGGCCTTCTTGCTTCATCATTCCTGTTGTCTCAACCCCCTAAAGGAGATTTTCTTCTTTAATCCCATTCAGTCCCAGATTGAAGAGTTGCCTCCTCTATTTACACAAGAGAAGCTTTAATTCAGCCAGATGACCTGACAATGACCTCCAGCTATGAGCCAAGGACCTCCTCTTCAAGGGCTGCTCTCTCTGGACTAACTTGAGGTCTTCTAGACAGATCTGCCCTACTATCTTCCCACTCTTGGCTGAGCCAAACTGACAGACACACACCTAGACCTATATCAACTGACCTGGTTATCTTCCCTAATCCTTTGTCCTACATAGGCCCTCCCCTCTGTGAATATATCTTTAAAGCTACTCTCTCTCTCTCTCTGTCTCTTCTCTCTTTCTTCTCTCTCTCTCTCTCTCATTTTATCTCTTTCTCTTTCTCTTTTTCCATCTCTCCTCTTTCTCCCTCCCTCCTTTCTTTCCCTATGTGTATATTCATATATACATGTATGTATATTAATAGATCTTTAAAGTTACACATTCTCTCCCATGTATGAATACATACCTATATGTATACTTTTACACATGTACATATTTGTTTATAAACAGAGAGAGAGAGATAAGGGTGGAACTAGACTTGTGCTTTAATAAGAATAGGGAACTCCTGGTGTGGAGACCTCTTTTTCTAATGCAGATTGGCATCTTTTCTACAGTTTATATGGGTTAGAGCATTGCATTGCTCAGAAAACTGAGAGGTTAAATGACATTTCCAAGATCTCACGGCCAGTTTGTTCCAGATACAGGACTTGAACTCAGGTCTTTCTGACTCTGGGGCTGGCTCTCTATAATAATAGCTAATAATAGATTTTCGAGGGTTTGTTTATCTTATTTGATCCCCTAACAACCCTGTGAGGCAGGTACTAATATTGTCGCCATTTGATGAGCTGGAAGCACAGAGAGATAAATCGATTTGCCTAGCATAATAAAGCTAGTTTGTGTCTGAGGCAAGATTCATACTCAGGTCTTCCTGACTCAAGTCTATAATAATTCATTGGTGAAGTGTTATCACATTCCCTTCTCAACTGTACAGGGTCACAATTCTAGCAGCTTCTCACCTTGTCCTTCATATTCTGTCTTAATTATAATCACTTCCCTGTCTGATAAATATAAAATTGGGCTAGAACCCATTCCAAAAAAGATTTTTGGCTTTATCTTTACAAGCAACACAGTTGAGAAATTCAGTTGCTTTGTCACTTGTGCTTTGGATGGAATGAGCTGATTTCCAAATACCTGGTCTTCTTGACAGGCTGCTCTCCTTAGGTCTGGTCCCTCCTCGATCTGGTCCCTCTGTTCTCACCTACTTCTGCTCCTAATTCTTCCATTCTCCAATCTAAAGTATCACAAGTCTATTCAATTCTGCCTCATGTGAGATAGTCATCCTGTTCTGGATGTAGTCTTGTTTGTTAATCTCTTAAAAGTATGATACCTACAACTGACTGTAATACTGTAGGTGTACCCTAACCAGTGTGGTGGATGAAAAATGAAACAACTGAGGAAACAAAAGTTTGAGCTTCCAAACCTATCAATTTATTAAGCAATATATTCCTATGGCTTAACAGATCAGGACCAGGCTACTTTTTCAGCTTAGAGCTAAATCCTGAAAACATTGGAAGACAAACTTTTATAGATTAAAAACAATTAATCAAATAAGATCAATTAGTTAGAAGAAAACAATTAACTAGAAGACAGAATTAATCTGATTTCTAATTAGAGGAAAGATTAGGAAATTTCCAAGCTGGGAGGGTGAGAGCAAATAGGTGCAATTTCCTGAAATCAAAAAATGCTGTGTCCCCCACCCTCCCATCCTCCAAGCATTTAGAAACAATCAAAGGAACATGGAAACAATAACTGATTGATCAGCGTGGGACTATTTTTCAGATAAGATATATGGATTACTTGGGATGCTCAGTTATGAAAAAACTCACATCAGTCTTTGGGTCTGACTAACCTAGCATAACCCAGGTCTTTAGTTAGGGTCTCTAAAGCAGCAGATAGAGTTATCTGGTCCAGGTTCCCACCTACACAGGGCTAGGTTCAAACAATGCAATAAGGTTTTCTCCCAGCTTCCACAACTGAATAAAGTTTTTTTCACAAGACAGAAATTGAACTAGACCTACAATTGAATAGAAAGGGAACTGCGCTAGATACAGAATTGAATTACAAGATGGAGTCAGTGTGATTCACTCAGTTCCATTACTGCTTACTGTCCTAATCAGTCCCTCACAGTAAGTCTATCTATTGCTTCTATGAATCTAGATTTTTATACTCTATTCATGCAGCCTTATATTGCCTAGGCCTTTTGACAGCAATGTAACAATATTGATTTTACATCCTTTGCCTTTGCACTGAGTATGCCTCATGTCTGCCATGAATAGACTGTCAGCTCCTTAAGACCAAAGAGAGCTGGAATTTTTTAAAACTTTTTTTTATATCCCCAGTGCTTAGCACAGTGCCTAATACATAGTAGGGGCTTAATCAGTGCTTGTTGACTGACAATCTAATATCCACCTTTTAGAATCCCTAGTAAAATACTTTTAGCCTCAACTCAAGTGCCACCTTCACAAGGTCTTTTGTCTTAATCCTCCACAGATGTAAAGTACCTTCCCCCAAAATAGTTACTTTATATTTATTTTGTATCTATTTTGTCTGTACAAACATCTGTATATGTTTGTCTCTCCTGATAGAATGTAAGCCCCTTGAGGGTAAATACTGATTTGTTTTGTGTCCCCACCACCTCATACAGTGCCTAGCAGTTAGTAGGTACTTCTGAAGGCAGTCAACAAATAATCCTTTAGGTCTTTTCAACATTAACTTGTGTTAAACCAGATTTCTTAAACTACTTTTTCATTTTTTTTAAACCAAAATGTGGAACCTGTATCAGCAAGCACCCTAGCATACCCAGGGCAGCTGCTAGCACAGGTTCTTAGATCTGCTTTTTTAAAGGAAAGCAACTCAAAATGGGTTAACAATCTTTCTTTAATCAAACAAACATATTTACCTAGTTCAGGGGTAAAAATCAGCACCCTGAACTCCAGAGAATACAAGCACAAGTTACAAACACAAGTTACAAGCAGACCAAGAAACAGATCAGCAGACGGGCTTCCAACAATCTGACCATCACCTCCATTACCTATTCAAGTTACCAGAGAGGGAAGCATCAATATCTGGGTTTTTCAAAGCCAGGGGGCTCAACAGCTTCCCAGAGTCTCATCTGGTCAAATCACACAACTCTTCTCAAAGTGAGCCCCAAAGCAAAGCCTCACATCAGGGCATATATATAGCCTTCTCCTGGGTCAGAGAATGTCACAGCCCTCTTGACCCACTGTCCAATTACAAAGTAACAAGGTGTGGTCATTCCAAAAAAACAAACCTCCCGCCACAGGCTCCACATGACCACATTCAGCCTATTAGGGGGCAGAGTATACTTTCAAATCAGGGAACATTCTCAGAACCACTTAAGCCTATCAAAGGGTCTAGGGGCAGGAAAGATCTTTAGATTCCCATTACAGAACCTTATATTTTTACCTATCCAATTTAATCCTATTATAGTTTTCCCCATTGTTTCAGCCTGTTGAGATCATTTAAGTTCTATCATATAGCCTATTACCTTCCAAACTCTCCACAAATTTCATAAACTATCTTCTATATCTTCTTCCATCATAACTATGTCTTCTTCCATCTCATAACTTATTCACTTGTAGATGAATACCAATCAAGGTTCAGATTATGAGAATATTTATTTTAGATGATAACATCTCAATTATCTCATCAGTTGTAAACTGGGACCTTCTAAAGTCCCTCAGGTGCGCACCATACTAATAAAAGCCAGGTGAAAGAAAATAGTGAAACAAGAGGACACTCAATTAAAACCTGAACATAGTGTAAAATTAGCAATCACACATATTCCTAAGCAAATACAGTCTCATCCCCTCCTTTCCCCAGAGCAGTGGGGTTAATAAGTTCTCCAAAGTCTCACAGCTTTGTCAGGTTGGAGCTTTACTCTCATTGCTCCAAACCTGCTCCTCCCATAATCTATTGCCTCTTCTTTGAATCTACACCTCTATTCAGTTCTTGTTTCCACAACTACTTGGAACCAGGTATCTCCGTGTGCTGAACTGTTTCTCTCTCTCTCTCTCTCTCTCTCTCTCTCTCTCTGTCTCTCTCTCTCTCTCTCTCTCTCTCTCTCTCTCTCTCTCTCTCTCTGTATGAGTCCCCAGTAGTGGTTTCCATGCTTATTCTTTCTCAATCATCATTGGCTCCTGCCATAATCTAACCACAAGTGTCCCTCAGGATTCTGTCCTGAGTCCTCTCCTCTTCTCTCTATACTACTCGCCATGGTGATCTCGTCAGCCCAAATGGATTTAATTACCATCTCTATGCCGATGATTCTCAAATCTACCTATCCTTTCTCAAATTCTCTGCAGACCTACAATCTTACATCTCCAACTGCCTTTCAGATATTTCAAATTTGATGTATAGTCAATACCTTAAGCTAACATGTTCACAACTGAACTCATTATCTTTCCCCCTAAATCTTCCTCACCTCCTACCATCTCTGTTACTGTAGAGGGCAATACCATCCTCCCAGCCCCTCAGGCTTACATTTTTACGAAGATTCCAATTTAAATGGGTGAATTAAAGGAAGCATTAGTACTTAAAAGGTATGCTACAAGTATCTGAATGATCCCCTTAGGTCAAATATGTCATTCTCCAATGATGCCAGATAAATGAGGAAATTTATCAATGAGGATATTAAACAATAAAATAATGCATTAATAACAAAGTTGAACAAAAACCAGTTTATGACACTGCATTTTAAAATTAATTTCTTGGTTTACTTTTATTCTGTTTATTGTGTGGCTTGGAATTAGACATATGTTTAATTCTGGCTCCATTTTGTAATTTATAATTCTTGAATGTTAAATGAACACCTGATTTACATACTAGATTATATCTCTTTTGTAGTTCAGCATTTCCCTGTGTCTAATTTTTTTTTACTGGAAGAAGAAAATTGGATTTTATGATTATTATAATAGTATGTTGAAAGAAGTGTTTTCTTTGGAATGATCTATACCATTTCCTTTGAGGAAATGTATTTATGCTTGCTAATCATGATTTGCAGACAATTTGCACAAACATCATTACTGTAAATATGCATTCTCTTATTTTGAAGTAGTTGATTCTATTATGATTTAATCAGACTAACTTGTGTGCTGAATCATTCTTACATGAATTGCTATTTTGTGTAATAAATCATTATTCTCCCTCCTATCTAACAATACTTCATCTTAGCACATATTAATGGC
Source organism: Pseudocheirus occidentalis (assembly GCA_028646575.1). Classification (NCBI taxonomy): domain Eukaryota; kingdom Metazoa; phylum Chordata; class Mammalia; order Diprotodontia; family Pseudocheiridae; genus Pseudocheirus; species Pseudocheirus occidentalis. The sequence goes on along the minus strand of JAQQSW010024421.1, from coordinate 3,001 downwards.
ACGAGTGTACTTCTAATGCATTATTCAGAAAATCAGTGGCAGAATCTGATGCAGATTAAATTCAATTGAAAAATCAGGTGAGAAACAAGCAAAGCATGTTTATGAGAGTTTCATTGCTGGGGATGGAATTTCTCATTTTTGTTTCTAGTGTCATAAATCTTTTAAATCAAGTAAAGAGATGTGACTATGCTCGCTCAACTGTCAATTCTGTTAGCTGTCATTACTATGTCATGATGTTGCCATTCAAGATGTAAGTATAATTTAGCATATAAAATAAAGAATTGATTTATTATTCATTGATTTTCTTAGATCATTTGGATGTGGCTCATTCATTTACATAAATAGTTTATTCAGATTTTTATAATTGGAAAGAGATTTCCTTTGTCAGTCTTTTTTGGCCTATGCTACCTGGTCTGAAGCCTATTTAATATAATGATATTGTCACTGGGATAGGCATATATATGTATGTATATATACATACACATATACACACACATGTATGTACACTGCATATGTATTATATTGCCATATTTATAATTTATATGTGTTTATAATTTATATGTGCTAATACAGATGCACATACATATATTATGGAGAGATGGCTATATTTTTATGTGAAGTATCTACCTTTCTATATGGCCTTTATGTGCCTCCATATATACATGTGTGTGTGTGCATACATGTATATATATCTTTGCATGTGTATGCTTGTATATGTGTGCTTATATATAAATATAGTTGTTGTATTTTGGTTATATACAACTCTTTCTAACTCCTTGGACCAGACCGTTCATTGGTTTTATTGGCAAAGATATTGGAATGTTTTGCCATTTCCTTCTCCAAAGGATTAAGGCAAATGGAAGTCAAATGACTTGCCCAGGGTCACACATTTATTATGTGTCTAAGGTCAGATGTTAACTCAGGTCCTCCTGACTCCAGGTCCAGCAATGTATCTAGTTGCTCTCTGTTCTCTCTCTTTCTCTGTCTCTGTCTCTGTCTCTGTCTCTCTCTCTCTCTCTCTCTCACACACACACACACACACACACACACACACATACATTTATATTTTTTGGTCTGTACCTGTGATTTCATTGGCATAGGGAGCTACTTGGAAAGAAAAGTCCCTTTACCAATGCAGAACAACAGTTACTATGCAACTTAAAGCCTTGAACATTTTCCAGAAGCAGGGAGAGGCTAAGTGATTTGCCTAGGGTTGTATGGAGTACAGGTTAAGGACCCTTCCTGACTCCAAATCTGGCTATCTACTACCCCACCTCTTTTATGCAATAGCTACAAATAAGAATTTTATGTGCAACTCCATATTATTCCCAGCTTGAGATATTTTTGACAGCTATGACTGTATCTACTGTCATTTGGAATAATTCAGTAAAGTAATTGGCTATTTCAGTGAATGAAGTTATCAAGTGAGACATTAGTTTGATGAATTTGATCAGTTTTATAACTGTTACTGTTGCAAAACTTACTGGGATTGTTATATAAACTCTAGTAACACAGCATTGTGCAGTTTTATTCATTTCCAACCCCACAAGCAACACAGAAAGAAAGTTTCAACATCCTTTTCGTAAGTAATGGAGAGACAGAGGACAGAGAGAGACAGAGAATGTTTTAAAGGAAAACTATAGCACATTGATATGATTTGGGTCAGCTAGGTGGCTTAGTGAATAGAGCACCTGAAGTCAGAAGAACCTCGGTTCAAATTTGACCACAACACTTAACACTTACTAGCTGTATGACTTTAGTTAGGCAAGTCACTTAACCCCAATTGCCTTGCCCTCCCCACCCCCACAACAACAAAAAAAGTAGATTGATATGATCCTAGGCAAGTCATTTAAACTTTGCATGTCCTAGGAAACACCCTAGAACTTATCAACTAATTTTGAGTTTGCACACAGTAAAGAAATAAAAAATCCGTAAACCACAGGTCCTTGTAATAGATAATATCCCTCTCCTTTATGGTCAAGGACACATTGCCCATAATTTTCTCCTTTAACCCACTGAAAAAAGAGAGCATCATTTGTTGCTCAAATATGGTGCTATCCTACGAGACCATGGCTGATTTAAACTACAGTTTTAAGGGATTAAAGTGGTACAAATTACAAATTTCTCTTTAAAGGAGAGGAAACATTATATAGTAGAAAGAATGTTAGACCTAAGTCCAACATGAAAGTCGAGAGATTCTTGGATTTTAATCCCACCTTTGCCACCTACTAGCTCTACTACCAAAGATCTGTTGACTTGGGCTCTGTGCACTTCAGTTTAACCCTTTAGGAAAAGGGAATAACAATATCTATAGTACCTACCAGTAAAAGGTTGATGTAAAGATCAAATGAGATCATGGGAGTTGGTTAGTTATTGTCCTTCATTCTCAAAGAGGACAAAAATGATATCATCATGTCAGGGTCAAGGTACAGTGTGTTCAACTGTGACTGATCAAAAGGATCAAACCCAGAAGGCTCTGTCACAGGTTGGACCCAAATATTCCACGTGAACATTTGGAATAGAGATATTTCCAAACTTTCACATCTCATGTTTCTTTTGAGCTACTACAGTTCTGCTTTGCTCATAGAGCACAGCACTTTCTTTGATGCACCTTGATGGGTGATTCTTTGCCATAGTTTCCCATATCATGCAATCAATTCCAAAGCTCTTCAGAGAGACCTTGAGAGTACCCTTCTGACCTCCATGTGAGCACTTCCTTATGTGAGTTCTGCATAAAATAGTCTTTTAGGCACACTTATGTTTGGCATTCAAATGATGTGTCCAGTCCATCAGAGTTGTGCTCTTTGCAGTAGAGTTTTTTTTAATTTAGTTTTTATTTGTTTTTTTGTTTACATTATTCATTTTCATTACATTTTTTGAATTACACATATTCTCCCCGTCTTGCTCCTGCCCCAACCCCATAACAGCAATCCCACTGTAAAGCCTCTCCCCTACTCTGCTCTCCTATTTTCTGGTAGGGCAAGAGGGGTCTCCCTATCCC
>JAQQSW010024420.1:0-10091 GCA_028646575.1 Pseudocheirus occidentalis | reverse complement strand
AGAGAGAGAGAGAGAGAGAGAGAGAGAGAGAGAGAGTCAGAGAGAGTGAGGTAGGCCTCTGTGTCCACGCCCTCCTCCATCTCTTCCCCCCTGGGTTCCCAGGGCTAGTCCTGTAGAAAGGGCGGGAGAAGGGGGCCAGGCAGGTTGGCAGGCCCCAGTCCTGGGGGTGGCACTGGCAGGCAGGGGGCTGCTCTGAATGGGGGAGCAAAGTAGGGGCTGTGATTGTATGCTGGGACTGCCGTTTCCAAGGAGAGCGGCTGGGCTGTCTGTACATGCCCAGTATCTTCGCTGCTGCAGGGCTGGGCACCCGCACCATCCCGGCTGGCCGTCTGCTGGCCGTCTGGCTCTTCATTATGCTTTCACAAAAAGGACTAAAAAGCTGGGGCAGGGGGGAAGGGAGGAAGGGTAAGTGGGGGGGGGGAGGTGTGTGGCCCAGCCCCCAGGCTGCTGGGGGTCTCTTCTACAAAAACGAAGATTTGGAGAGTTGGAAAAGGCCTCAAAGATCATCCAGCAAACTCCACCCCCATTTCCTGGCAAACCACCCTAAAAATATGAGCTGCCACAAAAGGGGAAGCTGAGGCCCACCGAAAAGCCGTGGCTCCCTCAAGGTCCCACGTAGGATGAGTGGCAGAGCTGAGGCTGGAACTAGAGGCTCTTGGCCAGAAGGGGCCTTAGGTCCTCTAGTCCAGCAGTTTCATTTCACAGACGGGAAAGACAGGAAAAGAAGCTCTTTCTAATGACCGCTGGGCACCATCCATTTGTTTGCTCTTTCACTCACTCCATCTCCTCACTTCTGTACCCATCCCTCACACCCTGAGCAGGTGCACTAGGCCCTGTCCCGACAGCTGGCTAGCGGCGGTGTGGTGCTAACCGCTTGTCTTCACCTGGAGTTTATTCATCCATGGGCAGAGGAAGGTTTTCTGGCTCAGTGAGGCCACAATGATTAGCAATGTGTCTGTCCCCTCGCTGCTTGTTGATTGGCTGAAAAATTGTGTGCCCTCATGCCACTGACTTCCCTTTCAGAGACTCAATTTTCTGTTCTGTAGTATGGGGATGATTTCAGGGGGGTTAGTATGAAGAAAATTCAGGAGCCCAAGCTTTGGGGCTAGAGCAATGCTGGCTTGCGGCCAAGGATAAGCCCCTTCCTGGTCCCACCTGTTACATGGGGGGAGGGGAGGGGCTGAGCAGTGTGTGCTCCTCCAACCCACTTTCCAGTTAGTCTGCATCACCAGCCTTTGTCTGGCATTTCCAGAAGTTCAGAAATCAACCAAACAGCAACCTAGAGCCATTAGCTGATTTCTGAGGTGTCAAGGTTCCCACTGATAATTTACGGCTCTGCTCTCCTGCCCGCCTCCCGCCCCACTCAGCATTCCTGAGCCAGTTAAGTGAGCCCCTGACGCCGGCATCCTGGCCAGAACGGAGGGGCACAGCCATCATGTTCCTTGCCTGGGACCGCTCGGTGCTGGAGGAGCGTCACTGACTTGTTAGCATTTACACGATCGGAGAGGGAGGCCCCGGCCCCTCCTGGCACAGCCGGGGGTGGCAGAGTTGCTGTCGGTGCCTGGGCCCTTGAATCTGGCCCTCTGTGCTCACGGGATCCTCAAGTCAGACTTCTAGGAAACAATGAGACAGCAGAGAGTCAGTAAATGACCTTGAACAAGTCACTAACAACAACATAGAACGGCTGACGTCCCACCCGTCCACACTATGGACAGCTACAGTGATGGTCTCATTGGGTCCCTGGAGAGAGGTGCTGCTAGTGGTGCCATTTTGCAGATAAGGAGCTGAGGCAAACATTGAGTGTCTGAGGCTGGATTTGAACTCAGGTCTTCCTGACTCCAGAACCAGTTATCTCTGCACTGTGGCACTGCTGAGCTGCCCTTTGGTCTCCCTGTCTCTCAGTTCTCTGCTGTATAAAAATGAAGGATTTGGAGAGAGTCCCCGTCATTGGACACCTGGCTATGCCTAGTAATGAAGAATCTTAGGTTCTCAGCTTCAGACCCTGACTTCCTTTCCTGGTGTAACCTCAGTTTCCTCATGTGTAAAAGTATGGAATTGGACCAGATGTTCCCCAAGACGCCTTCCAGATCAGTAAAGCTTTATTAGCTGCTGCTTGTGTGCCAGGCTCCATGCTAGGGCCTAGTCCAGATCCAAATGAAAAATAAGCTGTTCCTGCCCTCAGGGGCTTCCTTACCCACCTGGTGACAAATACAGAGCAATTTCAAGAGGGCCAGAGTGCTGGTAATGGGCCATCAGGGAGGGCCTCCTGGAGGAGGCTGCATCCTTTGGGCATCCCTGAAGGCTGGGACAGTGTCTAGGCAGGGCTGGGGCTCCCCTCAGGGTGCTTACCCTTGGAGGGTAAAGGCCAGCTCCCCTTGCCAAGAAAAGATGGAGGGGCTGTGGGGAGGTTGGAGAATCCTGGGGAGATAGAGAGAAAGTGAAGGCAGAGAATGGGATTGTGGAGCCCTGGCCCTAGGGCAGTGGTTCTCAACCTTTTAGTTATGTTCATCTGTAACAATGAAAATAATACGGCATATCAGATATTTACATTATGATTCATAACAGTAGCAAAATCACAGTTATGAAGTAGCAATGAAAATAATTTTATAGTTGGGGGTCACCACAACATGAGGAACTGTATTAAAGGGTTGCGGCATTAGGAAGGTTGAGAACCACTGCCCTAGGGGGAGAGGGTTCAGTGGAAGAACACCAAGGGCTTTCCCCTCTCTCCCAGTCCAAAGGCTACTCAGGAGATTTTGTTCATATTGGCAGTCATTCCGTAGCCTGTAAAATGTACCAGACACAAGTGTACCAGCAGTGATTGGGATGGGGGTGCTGCTACCACAGTTATTTAGGGGGACAGCCTCAGTCTCATTATATATAAAACTGCTGAGTCACTTCTGACTCTATGTGACCCCATCTGGGGTTTTCTTGGCAGACGTACTGCCATGGTTTGCCCTTTCATTTTACAGCTTATTTCACATGAGGAGACTGAGGCAAACAGGGTGAAGTGGCTTGCCCAGGGTCACACAGCTAGGCAATGTTATGTCTTCCTGACCCGGCCTTGGCACTCTATCCAATGTGCCACCTAGCTGTCCATGTATAAAATGGAGAGGAAAAGTGTCCTGCCTTGATGACTTTTCAAGGTCTGTTGGAACAATAAAATGAGGTATGAGATTAAAAAGTTGAAGAAACCTGGAATATGAGCAGAGAAAGGAACCACAGAACAAAGAGTATCAAAGCTTAGAAGGGTCCTTAAAATGGAATGTTAGAGTTCAGAGAGGCCTTAGAACAGATAAGGTGAGAGCTGGGAGGGGCCCCAGAAGAGAGAATGTCAGGGCTGGGAAGGACCTTAGGACAAGGAAGGTCAGAGCCGGGAGGGACCTTAGAACAGGGAAGGTCAGAGCCGGGAGGGACCTTAGAAGAGGGAAGCTCAGAGCTGGGATGGTGGTGCTTCGAATCATCTACTTATCATTTTAAGATGGAAAAACTGATGAGGGAAAGGGCAGTGACTTATCTAAGGTGACCCTACAGTAGTAAGACCCTGCCTCAGTCTCATCTCGTGGCTGCCGCTGCCTGGTCTCCCTTCTGCAGCTGTTACCATGACTGCCACTGCTTAGGGTTTTCCTCAAGCCTCATAGGAAGACACTAGGTGCCCCATCTGGATTGTGCTGATAATAATGGTCATGTGGTAAAGACTCCTTGGGGGCACAGACTGGTGGGGACTGTTGAGTGATGACAACTTTCTGCTCTGCTCTGTGCTCGAGTCAATGAGCCCAATGCTGCTGACACCCTGGCTGGGCAGTCCTGGGTAGTCCACTCCTTTAAGCCTTTTTGTCCCCTGGCACCTTGGCAAAAACTGCAGTTCTTCATCCGGGAGGTGGCTGTGCTCTATTTTATCAATGTCTTTCCTAGAGCAGGTGCCTAGGGCTGTGTGTCCCCAGTGTGGGTTGCCCAGGACAAAGGGCAGCAGGACTACCCTTGCACTGGGCACTCTGTGATCACATCAGCTTTTCTAAGCTCCCCCAGAAGATTTCCCATTCCATCAGTCAGTCAATCAGCAAGCATCTCTTGAGTGTTGATAGGTACTGGGCATTGTGCTGAGCACTCAGGACAAAAAGCACGGCAAAATAAGAAACTTGTTCTTCATTAAAACTCCCAGGGTGGGGCGGCTAGGAGGCACAGTGAATAGAGCACCAGCCCTGCAGTCAGGAGGACCTGAGTTCATATCTGACCTCAGACACTTAACATTTACTAGACCTGTGACCTTGGGCAAGTCACTTAACCCCAACTGCCCTGCTTTGCCCTCTCCAAAAAGCAAAAAAAGAAAAAGAAAACTCTCAGGGCTTTGTCCATGCACTGGGATCCTGCCATCCCTGCTCCATTTGAATTGATGGTTAATTGTTTTTAAAAATGATATCTTTGGTTTTGAAGTCATCTAAATCTCTGCTGCTTCTCTCCCTCACAGGGAGCCATCTCTTCCCACAAAGAGATTTTTAAAAAGAAGAGGAGAAAGAAAAGAAAAATATCAGTGACCGCAGTCACTGCATCCCCCAAACCTAACATTATTTACCATGTTCCCCTCTCCCCCCTGCACATTCTGCAGAATGGGAGAGGCTTCTTCGAGATCAAGCTTTGGCGTTTGGCAATCTCCTAGAGTGATGGGTTTTTTCTTTTTATATTGTTGTGGCAATGGGACTGTGAGTTCAAATCCAGTCTCCAACACTTAGTAGCTGTATGACTCTGGGCATGGCATTTTTGTCTGCCTTGGTTTCCCCATTTATTAAGATAATAACAGCTCGTGGTGTCGCTGTGAGGACAAAGTGAGCTTTGCAAACACTCAAAGCTATACAAAATACTAGCTATTATGAGCCATCCTTTTCTTGGGTCAGTCTCCTTCACTTTGTATCAGTGCTTCTTGGGATTCTTCCTGCCCGCTGCTTTTTAAGCACTGAAACATCCCATTAGATTCTGACACCAAACCTGATTTCAGCCATCCCCTATTAAATGATCACCTCTTTGTCTCCAGTTCTTTGCTTTCCCTCCCTCCCCCCCCAAAAGTGCCATTCTGAATATTTGGGTTTCTGGGTGATCTTCATTTCTGTGACTGACCTCCCTGGCAGCAGGGTCGCTGGGTCAAAGAAGATGAACATTTAGTGGGGCTAATTGTTTTCACTCAAGTGTAGAACTTTACGTGCATCAGTCAATCAACTAACATTTATTAAGCTCCTACTATGTGCTGGGTACAGGGAAACAAATAGAAAGAATGAAAAGAAAAGCTCTCCTCACAAGAAGCTGACATTCTAACGCGAGAGGTCCACATAGAATTATGCATGGAATAAATACCAAGATGGTAGTCTGGACTAAGGTGGTGGCTTGTGAGAGGGGGCTGAAAATGAAAGATGTGAAGGTAACAAAGGCAAAATGAGGCAGCTGATCAGATGTATAGAAGGTAGAATGACGAGTCCAGGATGATGTGGAAGTTAAAAGCCTGAGATGCTGAAAGGATGATGGCGCTTTTGACTGATATAATAGGAAGGGTTTGGAAGGAAAGATCAATTCAGTTTCTCACTCACTGCCTCTGAGATGTCTATGGGATATTCAGATGGAAATAGCCATAGGTAAATGGTGATGTGTAACTGAAGCTTGGGGAGAGTCTGAAGATAAATAGAGACATCTGTCTGCCTAGAGCGTGAAGCCCTTGAGCGGAGTTTGTGGAGGCGGGGTGGGGGGAGAAAAGGACAAAGTAGAGTGGAAAGAGGAGATGGCTTAGGTCAGAACCTTGGGGAGCGCCCAGAGTCTGAGGGCAAGGTATGGATGAGGAGCCAGCCAAGGAGGCTCAGAAGTGCCCGGCACTCAGGTGGAAGGAGAGCCAGGAGACACTGATGGGGCAAAACCCAGGGGGTGTCAAAGGCAGCAGAGGCTGAGAAGAATTAGGCCTGGGAAAAGACCAGATTGGGTGAAGAAGAGGTGACTCGTAACTTTGGAAACAGGGAGGTGATGAGATCAGAAGCGGGCTTGTTAAGGGCTGGGTAGTGAGAGAGAGGAGGACAGATGGAGACAGGAGGGGGAGGCAGCTTTTCTATAACCTTGGGGCTGAGAAAGGAAGGAGAGAGGGGATGTAGGGTAAAGGTTTCTGTTTTTTTGTTTGAGGATGGGGGAGGTTGGGGCTGTTTGAAGGTAGGATGGGAGAAGCTAATAGATCAGGGAAGGCTGAAGAGTTGAGAGTGGGATAATGAATGACTACGGATTCCATCTTCAAAGAAGTTTGGAGGGGAGGGCACCAAATGCACATAGAGAGGAGTTTCCCTTGGCCATCTTATTGTCAGAGACTGGGAGAAAGCAGGAGAGGGTGGGGAACAATGAGTTGCAGTGGATGGGAGAAGAGGGAGTTCCCATGGAACGGCCTCCATTTTCTCAGTAGAGTAAGAGGTCAGGTCGTGTGGGAGGGAGGACAGAAGGAGATATGGGGGCTTGAAGAGAAATGAGAAAGTCTGGCCTGACTTCTGTGGGAATTGAGAGAGTGAATCAATTAGGGAGAAAGAAAAGAACTGTCGTGCTTCAGTGAGAGCCCAGTTGATGCTGGATAATTTGTGTTGGTTGTGTGCTTAATAAATGTGAGTTGACTTGACCTGTCTTCACATGTGAGACTTCCTCCAGCTGCATTCTGGGACTCAAGAATAGAAACTGAAGGAGTGAATGGGGGTTAGTCAGGGTTTGGCAAGAACAGAAAGCTGATAGGATGTGTTCAGGTATGTTGGAGCAGAGGCAGTCTAGAATGAAATGACTAACTGTTGAGTTGGTGCTGGAGGGAAGAAGGTGGGGTCAGGGCAGAGAGAATGATCTGAGAAAGCGCTGAGAGGGGGGGAACACTGAAGAATACGGTTAGAGGGGAGAGATGGAATGATGGGAGGCTACAGTAGTCCCCCAGGGAATGGCAGAGGTTTGTTGTTCTTTTTCAAATCAAGGAAATGGAACATTTGGAGAGGATTGCAGGGTGTGGCTATCCCTTTGTGTGGCCCTGGCGGAGTGAAGGAGGTCTAAGGCAATGGAGGAAGTGAGAGGGAGTTTAGTGACTTGATAATCGATGTGAACATTGAAACCCTCAGGTATAAGGGTGGAAATTTGAGAGGAGGGGGAAAGGAAGATGGTGAGCCTGGTGCTGAACTGCTCAAGAAAGAAGGGAGAATGTCCTGAGCCTGACCCACCTCATGAACTGGGTGGAAAATTTTGATTGAATGGATTTCCAAAAAGGAAAGTGACAGCAAAGGGGAGATTGGAAGTAGCAGTGGGGATGAACAATTCAAGGTCAGTGTGTCAGAAGATGGGTTCTGGAGAGGATGGCTGGGGAGGCAGGGTCTCAGGAAGAGACAGACAGTATGAGAAGGTGGTGCAGCAGGAAGACAGGGTCATTCATTATGGAATGGGAATTCCAGAGGGCACAGTGGAAGCACAGAGACACACAGGAATGGAGTGGGCCATTGGTGCAGAGGCTGTAAATGAGAGAAGAGCAGGTGGCAGGGAGTACTCGCTCCTGGTGACTGAGCAGTGAGGGAGAGTTAGAGAAACAGCTGAGGCCAGCTTTGAAGTCAGGTCTTCCTGACTCCAGATCTACTGGTCTATCCACTGAGCCACTTGGCTGCCTGCCTGAGAAAGGCTGGATTACCTCTGAGGTCCCTTCCAGCCCTCAGCTCTGTGATCTTCGGTATTTCCCTGCATAATATGGTGCATCATCATGAAAGTGAGCACATAATATTTAAGCTGGAGGAAGGCACGGGGCATCCATTTATCACAGCTCTGGACCACCTGAATATGGAGTTCTCAGAGTGAGAGAGGTCTGGTTTGTCCTTGCCTCTGCTGCCAGAATTCCAGATTTGGGGACATGTGTGGACAGAGAATGAGGAAGCAGGTTGGGGGAGGTGCAGCGAGGTGTTAGTCAGGAAGACCTGAGTTCAAATCCAGCCTCAGACACATATTAACTGTGTGACCTTGGACAAATATAACTTTACCTCTGTCTGCATCAGTTTTCTGATTTATGAAATGGGGATAATAATAGCACCTACCTCGAAGGAGATAATGTTTGTATTGGCCCATCTTAAAGAACTCTATAAATACTGCCTATCACTCTTTTATCCTGACCTGGTAACAGAATTTCTAGTTAAAGGCTGTAGAGAGTGAGTCATCAGGGACTTGATCAAGGTTGTATGTGAAATCAGTGGCAAAGCTGGGGATAAAGCATGTGGGGAAACCAAGGCAATGACAAGGTTCTGAGCTCCCCGGAGGGAGAATGACATCCTGTTGGAAGGATAGCTCATGGTGTGTTGTGGGCAGTCTAGAGGCTGAGTCAACTTCAGCTAAGCTGTATTATGTATTTCTTCATTTCATTTATTTATGAATTTTAGACCATAGAACTTGGGGTCCAGAGATCTGGATTTGAATTTTCAGTCAAAAGTCAGTCAACAAACATTTACTACGCGTGTTTGTAGGGAGTAAGGCACTGTGCTAAACTGGGCCTTCGAATACAGACAGAAATAATGATGGTCCCTATGCTCAGGAAGCTTAAATTTAATAGGGCGAGAGCCTAGGACATTATGGGAGCTGAAAGGAGAAGGTGGCCTCCCTTTGGGGCATGGTAGAGAAAGTCCAGGGTGGAGCAGGACAGGAATGAGACGTGGGGGGCCTAGAAGACTGGAGTTCTCTAGCTTCCTCCTTCCCAGGGTGGGTGTGAGGAAAGGACATGCACGAGACGGTAGATTCGACATAAATGGGAATTTCTGCTGCTTGTGTTTCCACCACAGAGCAGAACCCCTTCCACGGGGTGTCAGTGTGGGGCAGTGGTGAGGGCATTCGATATCCGGCCAGGGGACCAGGTTTAAATTTGACTCTGCCATTTACTCCTGGGGGGATCTCGTCATCTAGGCCTGTTTCCTCCTCTGTAAAATGAGGGGAACAGACTCAGTGACCTCCAAGGTCTCTTCTAGCTCTAGGTCTGTGCTCCTGGGATTGTGTGCATTGGAAAAATGAAGTATTCATCTACTCATCCAACATCTGTGACGCACCAACTGTATGCAGGGAGGGGAGCTGCAAAGATTTCAGATAAAGCAGGATCCCAGAAGAAAGAGAAGACGCCAACAGAGAGAAATGCAATCCATGCACTTGAATGTTAGCTTTATCCAGTGAAGGACCCTCTGAGGACCTAAGGGGAGAGTTTTTACTGACTGGGAACTGGAGGGCTTCCTAGAGGAGGTGACATTTCTGTTAGGTTTTTAAAGGATGGCTAGGAAGACCGCAGGGCTTTTGACTCCATCCCCCCCCACATGTCAATCAGTCGGTAAGTCAGTCAACAAGCATTTATTAAGCATTTGGCTTAATAAATAAGGCACATGGATGCAGAAGTATGGGGGAAAACACTTGAGTTGTCAGGACCACTGTCCCAGTTCTTTCATCCTCTGTTCTCAGGTCCCTCCCAGCTCTGCCAGCTCTTGTTCTAAGGGCCCTCTAGTTCAGACACCCAGAGAATCTTGGGATCCCAAATTGAGAGTTGGGTTTAAATGGCAATGACTGGCTTAGGAGAGCTCCTCTTTTATTTTTTTGAGGGGGGAAGGCAGAGCAATTGGGGTTAAGTGACTTGTCCAAGGTCACACAGCTAGTAAGTGTGTCAAATATCTGAGGCTGGATTTGAACTCAGGTCCTCCTGACTCCAGGGCCAGTGCTCTATTCACTGTGCCACCTAGATGCCCCAAGAGAGTTCCTTTTCAATGACAAAAAAGAGGACCTTTAGTTTTCCATCTGACTGAGATTTCTGATGTTCTCGAATCTGGGCTGGGGAGACCTCTCCACAATGTGAGTCATTTCCCAGCCCTGGCCTCCCCACCCTTGTTTTCAGGTCTTTCAGCTGCTTAGCTGCAGACACAGCCTTCTTTCTCTTTCTTCACATCCACTCAGAATGGAGCAGCCCAGCCTTAAAGGCAAAGAACCTTGGGTTCTTGAAAATGAGGCACTGGCTCTTTCCACAGGGAGGCTGTCCAGCCTTGGGGGGCCCCTGGCCCCTGCCTGGTTTCGGGGCAGCATCGCCCTTCTGCTCCAGAAGA
>JAQQSW010024419.1:0-10091 GCA_028646575.1 Pseudocheirus occidentalis | reverse complement strand
GATAAAACTGAATCATCTGCTTTTCCTTCTGAGCAATGTCCAAGAAACTAAAAACACATGCAAAACAGAAATTTTGTTATAAACCATGTTTCAAAAGATATCTCTGTCCTTATGGCCCACATATAAATGCATTTCTATGGCAAATTTCTTTGTACATTGTAAATTTTCAGAAGATTGCCAATAATAGATAAAAAAATTTTGGACTCCCTTCAAAGTGTCTTGATGCTTGTGTTCAACTAGGCCCTTCTTACTACCTAAAAGCTCACTGGCTCCACAAGTTATCCTGTCCCCAAAAGAAGTTTAACCAATTATAAACAAAGGATTTATTTCATACATTTTCCCCCATTTGGTTAGAATTTTGACATTGACGTAAACACAGTTGGAAGACATTTTTCCCCCTGAATTTCACTATAGGCTTGATTCCACATGTGCAGTGGGAATTGTTTTCAAGCAAATGCTTCTCTTTAATGTTCCTTTGAACCTAATGCTTGCCTCACAGATTCATTCCAAACATTACATACGTGGCATAGATTCTTCAAAAATAAACCCAATAATTTGTAGAGGAAGACTAGGACAAATCAACCATTCTTCCTCACCTTTCTCTCTAGTAATACTTTGCCTTTAAATGTTAGTAAGAAGCTATTGTGACAATTGGATCTGGGGATCTTAAGGACCACTTCCATTTCTTAAAAGTTATTGCCTGGGAAGGAAAGTCCCTTCTTTGGCCTCCTTCTCTGTGAGACAACCAGCTCATTTTTCTGGAAAAACTTCCTAAAAGACCCATGGAATTGTGTGCCACAAAGTTAAGAAACCTGAAGGAATGTTAAAAGATAGGAAAGCTTGTAGGAAAATGAAAATAGCTAAACCATTCCCCCCCCCTACTTTTTGGAGGGGCAATTGGGGTTATGTGACTTGCCCAAGGTCTCATGACTAGTAAGTGGTAAGTGTCTAAGGCTGTATTTGAACTCAGGTCTTCCTGACTCCTGGGCCGGCACTCTATTCATTGTGCCACCTAGCCACCCCTCATTTATATTTCAAAACAATGAAGAGGCAAAGGGAAACCTAGTGAATCATCTGACAAGAGAGTTTGTTGTATCTAATTCCTAGTCAAGAGCACATCTGTTGGATATAGGGAAAGGACTGCCCTCAGATGAAGGAATGCAGGGTTGGAGTAGAAAATAAACAACACACACAAGGCCTACAACAATATAAGTGGGAAGAACACACACACAAGTGAATGTTGAAAAATTATAAAGAACAAGCTTATCAGAAGTGGAGACACAAGTAGATACTTCTCCCCCACACCAGTTTGCAAAAATAGGAGGGCTGCAAGTGTTGTTCATCGCACATATTTTCAGACTCTCCTGATGTATTAATTAATTATACTGATTTCTTGTTTTTTTTTTCTTTTAAAGAAATGCTATTTTTAAATGTTATTTGTTATATGGGACAGCTCTCTGGGAGTAAATGGATGATAGATACTGGGGGAAGCCATGGTACTGTAAAACAAAAGGTATCTATAAGAACCTATTTCTTTTTAAAAAAAACCAAAAGCACAAATTAGCAAATTATTGCCACTCAGCATGTTTAGAGTCCAGTTATGTCAAACTAATGAAGTCTGATTTCTCTTCTTAGCTCCATGCTAGGTCCAGTTTGAATAGACTCTCAAAAGACAATTATTAAATGTTTAGTGTCAAATGTTGCAAATTAGGGCTTGATTTATTGTTTTGTTCACTTTCTAGACTCAAGAAAGTAATGAAGAAAATATTAATAATGCAAATTAGACTTGAATAGGATGTCTATGTTTTTGTTGTTGTTGTTTGTTTAATTGTTTGTTCTTCCTCCTGGTCTTTTTGAAGACTCTTTTCTCTCCTATTTGAATGGATGTAGTTCCTGGATTCCTAATCTAATTGATCTTCCAGAAAGCCCCCCAAAACCAACATGATCAATGTTCTCTTCTTCCTCCCTTCTCAAAACAAAATTTCAGTCTCTTAGTATTTGTTTCTCAGCATCCACTCACTGTCACCATCTTTAAGTTGTTTTCTCACTTCTTCTGATGAACTAGATCTTCTCTACTTAACTTATATTCTGTTCTTGTTTTATTCTATTCCTACTCAGTTTCTTTCTTAGATCATCATTTTTGTTCCCTAGCTACTCGGCCTCCGTACCTCCTTTGTAATTGTTCTATCTCCTGTCAACTTTTGTCCTTTCACAAAATTCCCATTCCCCAAATATATCTTTTCATTGTATTCCCACAACATGATTTTTGTCTTTGTTATTAACCTGGCATAATCATCATAAGTATATAGTTGAATAGGAAGCTCTTCTTTGCATTAAGATTAAGAATTGAGAAATAATAGGAATAATGATGCTTGTTGTTGTTCAGTTATGTTCAGCTCTTCATGACACCATTTAGGTTTTTCTTACCAAAGATACTGGAGTGGTTTCCTTTTCCAGGTGAGAAAACTGAGGCAAACAGAGTGAAGTGATTTGTCCAGGATCACACAGCTAGTAAGAATCTGAGATCAAATTTGAACTCAAGAAGATGAATGAGTCTTTCTGACTACACACCCTACACTCTATCCACTGAACTACCTAGCTGCCCAACAATAATGCTAATAGCATTCTATTATTAATAGCTATTTATATTAATTGCATTATTATAACTATTAATAGCATTATTATTCCTTCTACTTCCCAATACCTACCTCCTCTGTCCCAGTAAAATCAGTTTCTTTATTCTGTCTTTACTCTTACTCTTTCTTTGACTTGGAATGGCCTTCCCTTATTACCCTTCACCTATAAAAGCCCTATCCATCCTTTAAAGCCAAGTTCAAAACCTACAAAGTTGTTATGAATTATTCTAACACAAATTGATCACACTTCTATTATTTAATATAATATATGTCAGAAAATTTTGCTCTTTCATTTTATCTCTCAACTAACTTTTTGAGGATTTTGTCTTGTCTTTATTAATTATATCCTAAAGAGCCAGGAACTGTATTAGGCAAATAGTGAGTTCACTTTTTGAATTAATTGTTGGAAATGAAATAGCAAGAATGGTCAGATTTCCATGTTCAAGCTGGAAGCTACCAAATCTCATATTTGTGCCATCTGAAAACAAGGGAATCCAAATAAATCAAGCACAAAGTATTTCTTACTTGAGTTAGTTTGGTTGGCAAGACAGGTTTCTTAAGTCAGAATGATTTCCATAGTTGTCAGCTTGACTCTAGGCTATAGAAACTAATGTTAGAAAATCCAAATAGGGTGGAGGGGGTTGGGAAGGAGATTTCTTAGAAGCATTTACCCTGTTAGAATTGCAGGGTATTTGACACTGGTTTGCTGTCTTCCCATATGAATTTTTAAAGCATCCAAAAACTCAGTGGTTTCTTATATTTATTCCTTTGGTTGCTTCTCATGTCTGCAGTTGCTGGAGACTGCTGAGCATGAAATAATGTTTAATGTTAGGAAGAAGAGAATTCGATCACTATGGGTCATTTATTGACAATTGTCATTAAAAATGAGGAAGCAATTTTCACCATTAGATGCAGCTAGGTGATACAGTGAATAAAACACAAGAAGATCCAAGTTCAAATTCTACCTCAGTCACTTACTAGCTGTGTGACCTTGGGAAAGTAACAACTTCTGGTCTGTCTCAGTTTCTTCAACTATAAAATGGGGATAATATTTTTACCTACCTCCCAGCATCATCCTGAGGATTAAATGAGGTAATGTCTGTAAAGGCACTTAGTAGTGCACCTAACACATGGTAGATTTTTAATAAATGCCTGCTTCCTTCCATTTGGAGGGATTCTCAACTCCAGTTCTTTCTCTCATAGTATAATTAAGGGATGGTGCAACTTCATTGAGATGTTACTGAAATAGGAATGTTTCCTGCAGTTTTTTCTCTTGATGTTAGTCAGCTCTGGTGATAGTCATGAAATGGCCTTCCTATACACACTATATCTATTTTCTGGGAGGGAATTATTTAATTCAACGAATCCCAAATATCATTTAAAATGAGCTATTTAATCCATAAGAATTACTTTCCACATTTTAAGGCATGGAAAAATTAATGAAAAAGGGACATTTTATGTTTACTGTCCTTAAAAATTAGCTATCAGAATATGAAAACTTTTATGATCACTTTACCTTTGGATCCCCTTACTAATGCTGTTGGTGGCTCATAGTCCTCTAAGTTTGGAACTGGGCTCTGTTGTGTTTACTCTGATTCCAGTGGACTAGAAAGTAAGCTCCTCATGGTAAAATTTTACCTTCCTTTGGAATTTCCCACAAGTCACTCAATGCAGATAGTGTTAAATAACTGCTTTTAACATCTGATCAATGTCTAAAGTGTCCTCAACTGAATTACATGAACACTTCTTTTCATTTCATTGTAGTAATTTATTTTGATAATTCCCACCATGTGTTGTGTTCTCTTATATTGTTCTCTGTTTCACATGTGTGAATCTTGTATCCGCAATGACATTGCAATTTCTAGAAGGTGGGGTCAGCATCATATATTTCTTCTTTATTCCTCTTTGGGATCTACCCCACTGTTGGGTAAAGAAGCAGACAGTTCACTAAGTATTTACTTGAATTAATTTTTACCAAAATATTAAGAGATTTCAAAGCAAAACTAAAATTAAAATGAAGGTATGTCCTTTTTTTTCACCATCATGTCTGTTTCCACTGCCTGATAATACCTAGTAACTATTGGGAAGAAATCATGGAATGAACATATGTTAAGGTTTATCAGAATGAGCTACTGATTTTCTTGACTTGTAGGGAGAAAATAATTTGAGGTGCAGGCTTTGGAGGCTGTCTTTTCATAGAATAAAACTAATCAACAGTGTGTTAAAATTCTCTCATATGCCCTTTTTTGGAACACACTCTACACTTATGCCTTTGATTTGAACAACATTGATTTCAATTTGATTCATGTTGGGCTGATGCTCTGTTAAACTGCTCCCTGGTTTCCTGGGCGTGGTTCTCTTTCCCCACCTGGAGCTCTAGTGTTTTAGTCTTTGTTACTGGAGAGTATTTACCTGTGCTTTGCCTACTCAAAGTCCTTTAATGTGTAAAACACAGAAAATAAATTCATTATACAAAAAGTCACTATATTGTTCACATTCTTTGACCCAGTGATACCACTCTTAGGCAACTGACCATTAGAGGTCAAAGACAAAGAAAAAACCTCATACATAGAAAAACGTTTGTAGCACAGCAAAGGAATGGAAATAACTTGATGAATTAAGAATATTGATATAATGGGATAAGATTATATCATAAGAAGAATTCAGAAGAATTGGAAATATTTTTATGAACTGAGATATAAACAGGACCACGAAAGACAATATAAAGGTAAACAACTTTGAAGGAACTTGGAATTCTGGTCATTGCAGTGACCAATTAAAAAGCATCAACAAAACCTTAAAATGCATAGCTGAAAACAAAAAAGAAATTTGAAATGGAACAAAAAGAGCAAGTTTATGATTGACTCATTAAATTTTACATACACTTTAAAAAATATTACATGCCAGAAGTTTATGATTATGAATAGTCTTTTTTGACTTTGTGTATTGAAATATTTTATTGATAATAATTTTGTTCATAATAAAAATTTTTTAATGTGTTCACTAGTTTATTCAAAAGAAGAATTCTCTTTAAAATTTATTGGAAATAGTAAGAAAAATTTATTGGAAATTGTATTTAGCAGGGTAAGAGACAACCCATATGTAAATCCACATCAAAACAACCTGTTCATTTAGTTGGTCTTTAGGTCAATGTAAAAAGCTATAATGTAGATAGACCTCAGTACTTAGTCTGCTTTATGTTCTTTTGAGAGAATGGCCATATTGGAAGGGTAGCTATGTTTGAGGAGATCTTTTGACTTAGATCCTATGTTATGTGTGTGTGCACATACACATATGTGTGTATATGTGTATATATACACACATGTGTGCATATACACATCTATGCATACACATATCGTGTGTATACACATATACACATATATGCTATATGTTTGTATGTGTACTGACATACATGTACATACATATCGTTCATTACAGACAAAAGCAGAATTTAAAAAAATTAACATGGAAGGAGAGAGCACAAATGCCATCATAGATTGAATATTATTGTCAGCTTGAATATCTTTTAGTCTGGAATTTCTTGACTGGTCTTTGGACTTTTCTTGAAACAAACCTTTCTTAAAAAGCTAAGTACAAACATAGATACATGCCCCATGATATGCTGCTTTATGGGATATGCCAACATTATTACTAATTACTTATTTTTACAAGAGCTCATTACTAATTTAAATGTCAACCTTCCTAAGACTAGTGCTACATATGTAGAATATAAATAGAGATTTCCTATTACACTCAGTCCTCAGGTAGTTTATACAAACTATCCTCTACACCTCCAAATCTCTCTCCCCCAAGCTCAAGTTCCAAAGAGAAAAATCTAAACGTGAGCTAAAAATGTGCACTATTCTTTCTAAAATGCTATTTGGCTGGATATCCTGCCAAGCTACTTTCCAAGTACAACGATCTCACTAGTTTTGTTTTCATATGGATTGTTCATATACGTGCAAAAGCAGAATCCACAAACAGCAGGTCAGCTCTCAGTCCAGAAGCACTTGTGCATGGCAGTCCATGGGGATCTGAAAATAACATCATAAATTCTATCCACTATATTTAATTAAATATTATCAATGAGATTTCATGCAAAGGCTGAATCACGTGGTCTTAATGTGAGACTTTCTTAGCCCTTAAAAAAAAGCAACTTCTGTATGGCTTTAAGATGTTGATTTATAAAACAATTAATTCATCACACTTGTATAGATGTTACCATAAAGCCATCAGGTTTCAAATCTGGAAACAATTTCCTCCTCTTTGACTCAGTTTCTTCACTGTTCCTTTTTTTTCATAATCCCATGTGAATGAAGCATAGTAAAAGTTTAGTAAATGTCTGTTGGTTGGCTGATCCCAACCTCCACAAAAATCTCCCCCACCTCAATATGCATTTGACACTTTCAGTGCTTATATAGGAATTAGGAGCCTCTTTTGCCCATACTTAAGGAATTAGAAACATGAACTTTATAATCTGAGTGTGCGAGATTGTTCTAAAGTAACTTCAGGGCAACAAAGCATCAAAAGAAAAGGACCCTCTTGTGGTCAACCTTCAAGAAAGAACCAGGTCTGCATAAGCACAGAGCCTTCTCATGAGACCACATTTTACATTTGTTAATATGAAGTCTATAGTAAATAATTAAAAAAAAAGAAAAAGAAAAGTCCTGGAATTGGACCAGAGGTCCAGGGTCTAAATACTGACCCTGATGCTTTGCTACCTGGGGTGTATGACCTGGGACAACTCACTTAATTTCTATTGGCCTCAGCTTCCTCAATTATAAAATAAGAAGATTTTACTAGCTTAGTTCAAAAGTTTGTTCTCTAACCCTATGATAGATTATAAAAAGGAATTTCAAGATGTTGAGAATGCTCATAGCTAGGGATGGTTGTGGGGAGTCTAGAAAGACTTTTCATAGAATGTGACCCTGACTCTTTCTTTGAAGGAAGTTGGTGATTCAAGACGGGAGGAGAAAAGAAACTGAAAACCAGATAGAGGCAAGGGTGTGCTGGAGTCTGCTCATCCTGGCTTGGGAGCCTGTTGTTAAATTTTCAATGTGGGCGTTTTCATCTCAGAAATCAGCAAATACTACAGATCAGGGCTTCGTTGATTGTTTTCTTGATTGTCTAGGCTTAAGAAAGTGATGGAGAAAATGTTGATAATAAAGATTAAATGTAAAAAGTGTGTCCTATGGTAGATTTTTTTCATCCAGAGATTCGGTTATTAAATACTTACCAGCACAGAACTGCATATGGGGGGATCACTTATGAATAGTCACAGAGGTGTTTTAGATATATCAATCTGACAGCTGTTTGGAGGATGGATTGGAGAAGGGACCAACAAGAGTTAGGAAGACCAATTCATAAGCTATTTTAATTGGCAAGAGGTGATTAGGGTCTGAACCAGGGTAGAAGCGGCAGGAATAGGAAAGTAATAGGTATATGCTTACAACAAAATCAACCTTCATGTGATTCTCAAAAACAAACCACTGATTTAGTGCCTTGTGACGTTTTCTTGTGCTGGGTAATAATGAGCACTAACCCACTGAAAAGAGGCATGGATCCCAAGAAAGAGTCTTTGCTTCACTGAGAAAGGATATTAAAAGTCCATACGGAGCCGGCTAGAGCCAAATCTCTCAGCTTGATTCTCTTCTTCATATATATATATGCATTGCTTCCATTAACTCCATATGATGTTTTTCCCTATGCAAGAATGAGAAATTCAAGTAGTCAGTAGAGTTAATGAGATATGAGTGACCTTTTGAATATTATCGTAAGACAGTTATATTTCCACTCAATAGGAAATGTCTTGGTATAGATGTGTTTTCAATCTGATAGCCTTCACTCTTGAATCAGTCAGCAGTAAAGCTATTTTACCCAAACTGTTTAAGAAATATTATCAATGGGTATATATAGAACATTTACGCTTATATCCAGGCAATCTCTGACATATGTCTACTTGACTGGAAATATTTTATGCAATAAAATATAAGCATATATAATAAAACATATGACACAACACTTAAAAAAAAGTAAACAGAAATCCTGGAAAAGGCATCCCGGGAGCCAAGATGGCGGCATAGAAGCAGCAAGATCCCACAGCTCCCACACTGCCACCCTACACACCTATAAAATTATGAGCCCAGACAAAGTGTAGGACTCTCAGACTCACAAAAATACAGAGAATGCATCTATTGCTGAAGGCAGCTCGGCAGCAGGGGCTCATCTCAGCGGCCTGGCCAAGCCCGGGGTGGTGGGAAGGAGCCAGGGCTGAGTCTAGCCGCAATGCAGCCAGTGTGCAGAGGTTCTACAGCCTCCAGCACTTCCACATCTGCCAAGGTGTGAGGAATGGAATGGGAGAGAGGCAGCTCGCACCCTGAGCAGAGACCGGCCCCAGCCCAAAACAGCAGCCCTGGCCAGAGCAGACCCCAGGACGGCCAGGAGGAGCGAGCCTCCCAAGGCGCAGCTTGAGTATACTTCAAAGAAAATCTAAAACACCTGCCTGAGGGGATCTTCAAAAGCCCTCAAACCATGGTCAGAGATGGTTAGTGAAAGTGAAACTTTGAAAATTAATTTGGGAGTGGTAAAGCAGTTCGGCCAATCTGCCCCTGGGGCAAGGAAGCAGTGGGGGAAGGGAACTGCTGGAACCGGAGGCGGCCCCCACCAGGCTGCTTCAGAGCCCCTGGCCTGCGGACTCCACGGGGGGCTGAACCGATTGATCAGGGTCAAGTGCTCTTGTGTTGAGCAACCTGGATCTCGATTGTGATCTTGGGTGGTGGTCCTGGGGTGCACTTTCAGCAAGCCAAAGCTGGGAGGAATTGCAACACCCCCCTAATAGCTCCGGCAGTTGGGAAAACCCCAGCAATTTGGAACAGAGCTTCCCCCCATGGAAACAGTTCCACAGAGCTAAAAAACCAACCAATTAATTGACTGGACAGCATGAGGAAAAGGAAGCAAAAAAAGAACAGCAATAAAACTCTAGGATCCTTTTTTGTGGACAAAAAGGAGCAAAGCATGGAACGGAAGGAAGACAGCACAGGCAGAAGTCCCACACCAAATGCTTCCAAGAGAATTGAAGAATGCCTAGAAGCTATACTTCAACTGAAAAAGGACTTTGAAACCCAAATAAGAGAAGTGGAAGAAAAATTGGGAAGAGAAATGAGAATGATGTGAGAAAACCATGAAAAGAGAGTCAACAACCTGACTGAAGAAAACAATACTTTAAAGAATAGATTAGCTCAAATGGCAAAAGAGGCCCAGAAAGCCAAGGAGGAGAAGAATGCCTTTAAAAGTAGAATTTCCCAGATGGAAAAAGAATCTCAACAGCATTCTGAAGAGAATAATTCCTTCAGAATTAGAGTGGAGCAAGTAGAAGCTAATGACTTTATGAGAAACCAAGATATTATTAAACTGTTACAAAGAAATGAAAAAATAGAAAGCAATGTGAAATATCTC
>JAQQSW010024418.1:0-10091 GCA_028646575.1 Pseudocheirus occidentalis | reverse complement strand
GAAATTTTGAAGTGGGTGAGGACATGAATGAGAGAAGACAGGGAGAGACAAAATGGGGTCAATCATCCCATAAAAAAGAGGCAAGGGATAACTGTTACAACTTTACTTTCATTTACTTTCATTGAATTTGGCTTAGGGAAGGAAAGACATAAACTCTACACTGAGTATCTTGCCACACAGGAGAATAGGGGTTAGGGGGATGAGAGGGGGAGAGATGGAGGGAAGGGCAGGTTGGTGGGAAGGGTGCGGGAAGCTTACATCTCAGTAAAGGTACAGGAACAGGGTAGAGAATAAAACAAGGGGGGTGTAGGATAGGAAGGAGGGACATACAATCAGCCTCTCACAATTTGCCCACCATGGAGATGTCCTGTGTAATTACACAGGTACAGCCTGTATTGAGTTGCTGCTCCTCCCAGTGGGAGTGTGTGACAGGGGAGGAATTGCAAGAATCTAGTATTTAAAGCTATACAATCAAATGCAACTGGGAAATAAGACATACAGTGATGGGGGCAGGGAACCCCTCCCTGCCCTGCTAGAAAGTTAGAGGGGTGTTGGAGGAGGACATAAAAGGGAACAAAGTGTGGGAGGGACCTTACAGTGGGATCATTGTTCTGGGCTGGGGGGTAGGGGCAAAACGGAGTGAAAATTTGAAACTCAAAACCTTCTAGAAGTGAATGATATAACCAAGAAAATAAATTAATATTAAAAAAAAAGAAAATTATTGGTCTACATGAAACCCATGATAAAAAAAAATTAGAATATGTTGTTCAAGAAATTATCAAGGAAAATTGCCCTGATGTTTTAGATTCAGAGGGTAAAACAGAACTTTAAAGAATTCACTGATCACCTCCTGAAAAAGGTTACCAAAAGAAAACTCCTAGAAATGATCTTGCCAGGTTTCAGAATCCCCAGATAAGGGAAAAAAATATTACAGGCTTCCAAGAGAAAACAATTTGAATACTGTGGAAACACAATTGGGGTAACGCAAGATCTGTCAGCTTCTACACTGAGGGATAAAAGGGCATGGAATAAGATATTTTGAAGATCAAGGGAGCTGGGATTAAAACCAAGAGTCAACTACCCAGCAAAATTGAGTATAATGTTCCAGGGGGAAAATGGTCATTCAAGGAGGTGAAGGACTTTCAAGCAGTTTTGCTGAAAAAAAAACAGAACTGAACAGAAAATTTGACAATCAAACACAAGAAGTATGAGAAGGTAAATATGGGAAAGAAATCATAAGGAACTTATCAAAGTTGAACTATTTATGTGCCAATGCAGAAAAAACGATAATAGTAACTTATGAAACTTTCCTTAGTATGAGGACAGTTGAATTGTTGAAGGGAATACAAATGTACATACATACATACATACATACATACATACATACATACATACACACACATATATATTTACAGATATGACTATATAGAAGGCTACATATCCATATGAATACATATATAAGCATATGTGTATATGTGTACATAGAGTTTATAGGATCAATTGAATATGAAGGGATGATAGTTTAAAAAGGGAAATTCTGAGGTGGGAGAGGAATAGAATGAGAGGAATCAGGGTGAAACAAAATGTGGTTACTGACCCCATATAGAAGAGGCAATGGATAGCTATTACCACTTTGCTTTCATTTACTCTCATTGATTTTGGCTTAGGGAAGGAATGACATAAACTCTAAACTGAGTTTTATGCCACATTGGAGAATAGGGGGCATGGGGATGAGAGGCGGGATGATGGAGGGGAGTCCAGGGGATGAGAGAAGGGTGCTGGAAGCACACACTTCAGTAAAGGAACAGGGACAGAGCAGAGAGCAGAACAAGAGGGGAGCAGGATAGGAAGGAGGGACATATGATCAGACTGCCACAATATGTCCACTCTGAAGATGTCCTGTGTAATTACACATGCACAACCTGTATTGAATTGCTTGTCCTTCCAGTGGGGGTGGGTGACAAGGGAGGAACCAAAAGAATCTAGTATTTAAAGCTCTGCAATACAAGAAACTAGGAATTAAGATACACAGGGACTGGGGTAGGGAGACTCTCCCTGCTGTAACAGAAAGTTAGAGGGGTGTTGGAGGAGGGCACAAAAGACAGCCGATCAGGAGAGGGGATTTACAGTGGAATTGCTGGTTTGGGTTTGGCGGCTGGGGAAAGACAGGGAGAAAATTTGTAACTCAAAGTGCTTGCCTTCTCATGTAGGGGGACTTGGAAGAAAAGAAGGAGTAAATTTGGAACTCAAAAATTACAAAAGTGCATGCTAAAAATTGTTTTTACAAGTAACTAAAAAATAAAATAAAAACATTTTTAAGAAAGAATATCAAGGGAATTAAAGAGAAAAAATGCAAAGAAAAGTAATCCAGTCATACCAGATCTAAATCTATATCATGAAAGTGGCAATCATCAAAATTATTTGATACTGGCTAGGAAATACAGTTTTGGATCAGTGGAATAGGTTAGGTAGAAAAGAAACAGTCAAGGAGTATAGTAATCCACTGTTTAATAAACTAAAATAATCTATATTCTGGGATAAGAAGTCACTATTTGAGAAAATTTCTTGGAAAATTTGAAATAGTATAACAGAAACTAGGCATAGAACAATATTCTCACAGCTTATCCCAAGATAAGGTAAACATGGGTACATGGTTTAGACATAAAGGATGATATCATAAACAAATTAGCAGAGCAAGGAATGGTTTACTTATTAGATTTATGGAAAAGGGAATTTGTTATGACCAAAAAAAGATAGAGAATATTATGAATTGCAAGATGGATAATTTAGATTATATTAAATTAAAAAGGTTTTGTAAAAACAAAACTAATGCAACTGAGATTGGAAAGGAAGCAGAAATCTGGCAAACTATTTTTATAGCCAATGTCTCTGATAAAGGCCTCATTTCTCAACTGTGAGGAGAAATGAGCCAAATTTATAAGAATATCAGTCATTCCCCAAGTGATAAATTGTCAAAAATATATGAATAGTCAGGTTTCAGATGAAAAAAATAAAGCTATCTATAATCATATGAAAAAATGCTCTAAATCACTATTATTTAAAAATGCAAATTAAAACAACTCTGAGGTAACCTCACACTTATTAGACTGGCAAATATGACAGAAAATGAAAATAATAAATGTTGGGGAAGATGTGGGAAACCTGGAATATTAATACATTTTTTTGGTATAGTTGTGAATTGATCCAAGCATTCCAGAGAGCAATCTGGAACTATGCACAGTAGGCTATACAATTATGTATACCCTTTTATCCGGCAATACTGCCACTAGAACTATATCCCAAAGAGGCCATAACAAAGGTGAAAGGACCCACATGAAGACAAATATTTGTAATAGTTCTTTTTTGAGTTGGCAAAGAATTGGAAACTGAGGGCATGTCTGTAAATCGGGGAATGGCTGAACAAGTTGTGGTATATAAAACAAAATGATACTATTGCTCTATAACAAATGATGAGCAGGTAGATATCAGAAAAAAAAATTGGAGGAACTTCCATGAACTCATGCTGAGTGATGCACGCAGAAATAGGAGAATATCATACATAGTAATAATATCATTGTACAATGGTCAACTGTGATAGGCTTATCTTTTCTAAGCAATACAATGACTCATGGCAATTCCAGAACACTTACAATGTTAACTGCTACCTACAACCAGAGAAAGAGCTATGGAGTAGGATGCAGATTGAAGTATAATATTTTCACTTTTTTGTTATTTTTTCCATATGATTTTTCCCTTTTGTTCTGATTCTTCTTTAACAACATGACAATGGGGAAATATGTTTTTGATTACTTTTTGTCTGTGGGGATATGAAACTCAAATTTGAAATTAAAACTTTACAAAAATTAATGTTGAAAACTATCTTTACATGTAATTCGGAAAAAATGCTATTGAGAGACAACAAAGTAAAAGAAAATTAATTTTCTTCAAATAATTCCTTTTATGGTGTCTTTTTAAATCCCTAGAGTCAAGCATATGGTCTATTAATATTATTGAATTTTAATGATATTGAAATAGCTGTGCAGGTAGGTACTGACCTTGGTAGGATTAGCAGACTTAGCTGGATAGGACATACTGCAAAATCATTATATATATGTACGAATAATTAAGTTCATCATTTCTATTCATTCCTAATGCATATTTTGTCTGCTTGAACAGAAAGAACTATTACAAAGGTACTGATGGTGAATGATTAGAAGACATATTGATAAAACAAACATAGAGACATTCTGCAGGCTATTTCTGTGCCTGACTCCAAAAGCTCTCAATGGAAAAGTGAACACTACAAGTTATTTATGTGAATCAGTCTTTGTTGTAGTAACAAATGCATAGATTACTGATTCATTCAGATGATTAGTGAATATTGTGAATGTGGCCTGCATTTAGTGCTTTAATCCTTAGAAATGACTGCTCTTTTTGTATTGCATTCTTGTCACATGGCATATTTTTTGTGTATGTTTGAAATACTGCAGGGACACATAACTAAGAATCAGATATTCTTGGTCTTAATTCTAGTCCTAACATTTGAAAGGTGCACAATCTGGAGTATATGACCTTAAACTACCATAGATGTCATTTCCTTATCTGTAAAGAATGGAGAATTGTACATCTACTGTTTTTTAAAGATTTCAGCATGAGTACAATGAAATAATGAATAGAAAAGTATTTTTTTAAACTCTGAAGTGCTATGCCTAAGTGAAGAAAATATTAACTATTATTCAGGCACTGTCAGAAAACAAAATTAAGAATGTGAGTTTGTTCCATTGCATTTATGATTCATTTCATATATATATGTGAATGATACTTATGATGTCATTTTATCATTTATCTTTCCACTTGGAAATATATTGTCATATCCCGGTTTTTTTTCTCTTTGTTACACAGGTTTGACCAAGTGACATTAGATTAACCTATAGGAACTACAGATACTAAAAACTATAGGAATTCTGGGTATTATATTTAGATAAAAGTACAAACATATACACAGATAGATAGATAGATAGATAGATATAGAGAGATAGTATATGTAGTTATGACTGTTACACATTTTCCATATATCATCTGTTTATCTATATCTATCTATATGTGTATCATATATCATTGTGATACACTAGCAAAGAAACATTATCAATCCATGAATCTATATGCTTACTCTTTCAATAGATCCTTTCCCTTGAAAGACAGCAAAATGGGCTCCAAATCACTTTGAAATCCATAAAGTCCATGAAAATTCCTTTTTCACTGTGATTTTTATTTTTTGAAATTTATTTTTACATTTATTTTTTATATTTTGACTTTTAAATTCTCTTTCCCTTCATTCCCTCCCATACATACATCACCTTGAAAAATTATTGTCTTAATAAAGCATCGTGTATCTATGTTATATTTCACAATGTAGTTGACAATTGCTTTGCCACAAATCTCATATGCCAGGCTCAAACAAAAATAAGGAAAGATATCACCAGGCTGAGGGTATGACTTAGGGT
Organism: Pseudocheirus occidentalis; assembly: GCA_028646575.1. Lineage (NCBI taxonomy): Eukaryota > Metazoa > Chordata > Mammalia > Diprotodontia > Pseudocheiridae > Pseudocheirus > Pseudocheirus occidentalis. The sequence goes on along the minus strand of JAQQSW010024418.1, from coordinate 4,587 downwards.
TTCCTATATGTGGAAAAGAAATAATGGAAACATTGGTTTGATATAAACTGAATATTTTTGATCATTTTCTCAATCAAGCTAGACAGCTGATTTAAAAATTTTCTTTGACATAAAATGATGCCCTCTCCTTGAATCGAGGATCTTCCAAACCAATTTCAGTTTCCAACATGCTCAGTTCAGGAACTCACTGTAATAGATCACTTTAACAAACTCAAAGGTAGTCATTAATCCCTAAAAATAGTTTCTTACATCAATATTTAGAAAAAAAACTGATTATAAAATGTTTCTCAAACTTTAATAATGGTAGATATTCTACATTTAATTGTTTTCTTTGAATCTGATTGCCAGAGAAACCAAGCAACCTTAAATCATGTTTTAAGAGGCTGTCTATTATACTTATTACTGTTGTCTAGTCACTGAACATGTTATTTTAATACAGAATACTACAAAAGAGATAAAAAAATTTCTCTTTCCCTTACACAGGGCAGAATAAATTCTTTTTTTTTTCCTTTTTGGAGGGGGGAGAGCAGGGCAATTGGGGTTGTGAGACTTGCCCAAGGTCACATGACTAGTAAGTGTTAAGTATCTGAAGCCAGGTTTGAACTCAGATCCTCCTGACTCCAGGGCCAATGCTCTATTCACTGTGCCACCTAGTCATCCCAAGAATAAGCTCTTGTAAACTATTACATTAATGACATATTTTTTTTCCTCCAAGGTATCCCCTATGGAACTAATAATGAAAAATGAGAGACAGTTTTACATGAATAGACTAAGGATTAAATTATTACATTAATTCATGCATTTTAGAAAAAGCAGTTTTCCAAATTCTCTGGTTAGTTAATTCCTCATTTTACATACTTTTCATGCTTTCCAGGGAGCCACATGTTTTCAGTCTCAAGGAAATAACTAGAGAGTACTTCTTTCAATATTTATAATATTTAATTGATTTGAAATGTACTTTTATGGTTTGTCTCTGTATATTTATATATGCTCATATAGACATATATATATGTCAAATAGTATAATTAGAATGTTTAAATGGTTAAATATAAAGCTGAAATTTGGTTTCAATAATTCAGGTTGGCAAAAGAAGAATAGAACTTAGTTATCTGCCAAAGACCTTGGAAATTTCACATATGAAAATTCAAATGAGAGGTAACAGTAATATTGCAGCTAAAAACAAAACAACAACAATGAAACTAATGCAATTTTGTGTATGAAGAACAATACAGAGGGGGTGACAGTCTCATTGTGTTCTGATCTGGTCAGCACAAATTTAGACTAAACAATTTAGTTTTGTGTACCATATTTTTGAAAGAACATTAATAAATCATAATGTTTATAGTCCACATGTTTGTTTTTGTCAAGTATATTAATACCAGCCATATAAGGGGGGAAAAAAGGAAAGAAGAGTTGAATTTGTTATGCTTTGTTGTAGAAGACAGAACTAGGAGTGACAGATGTAAATTCCTTACTAGAAAAAAAAATTAAAATGATTGAAAAGTAATAAAGAACTTAGAGGATACTGGGAAGATGGCAGTGTAGATCAGAAAATTCCAAGCTCTCAAGATTTGCCCCCACAAAAGAGTTTTTTTTTCTTTTCTTTTCTTGGACCAAGAAAATTTAAGGAAAAACTGAATTTAAGCAAAAACTTTCTTTGGAATTATTATTTTGAGGTTTCTTTTAGGAAGAGCTTTGTGGATTCTTTCAGTTTTCATTCTTCCTTCTGATTTTAATAGATACGGATAATATTTTTAATAAAACTTTGAAATCTTTTTTATTGATTTTGTGGTTGAGATAGCTTATGATTTTCAGGGAGTCTAATGATACTTGGATTCTCCTTGATCTGTTTCTTAGTTCAGTTGTTTTTAATAGTATGTACATTACAATTAATTCCTTCTTATTTTTTAAAAAAGAAATTTAATACTAAGAAGTTGTAATCCATATTCCCCAAATATTGAAAGTTGTGATCATAAAGGAAAGCACAACTTAGAGTACAATATTTTCAAAAGCAAAAGATAAAGTCTTAGCACTATACGTAAACTGTCTGGTAAAACAGAATAGCAACTTCTGGGGGGTGGGGAAGATAGACTTTCAATGAAAAAAGTACTCCTGATAAAAATTCCAGAAATGTAAAAGATCTCTGGAAAGGAAATACAAGAGTCAAGAGAAAAATAGAAAGATAAAATGTACCAGTTGAAATAGTACCTGCTATATGATGATGAATTGTTCACATTCTGATAGAAGATAAATAAAATTGCCCTCCCAAAATCTTTATAACTTCAAGGATCACAAAGTTAAAGAAGGCTGATAGAGGGTCTGGAGAGACTTCTTTTTTTTTTTCCTTCCCAGGAGGACAGTTAAAGGAAAACACATGGCACAGTAGATAGAGCACTGAGCCTTAAGTGTACCAAGTAGTTGTAACCCTCAACAAGAGTATCAGCAAGCATTCTAGAATAACCAGGATGGCTGCAAACACAGGCTTTTAGATTTGTTTTAATAGGAAAGATATCTGTTTAAGGGGTCAAGAATCTTCTTTAATTACGTTCATTAGGTCAGGGGAAAAGTCAACACCCTGAACTTCAAGGAAAATAGAAATAGAAAAAATACAAACAGAAAAAAAAGACCAACAGACAGGGCTCTGACTGCCTGAGTCAAAGCAATATTGCTATAAACTTTACATACATTCCTGAGTCAAGAGATCCTTTACATCTGAGCAGTCAGGGAGCTTTGAAAATAGAGCCACTCAGAATATCGATGAGGGAATCACAAGATCCTTGTTGTAAGCAGGCCCCCAAAGCAGAAACCAACTCAGAGTTTATATCCACTTCTCAGATCCAGAAGGCATTACCACCCTTGTGACTCAGTGCTTAATTAGAAATTAGCAAAGATGTGAAAGCCTTACTACTAGCAAGCCTCCTTTAAAAAAAATACTTTCCTTTTCTTTTTTTTAAACTTTTGGTTATTTTTAGTTTACATCACTCATTTCCATGAGATTTTGGTCTACAAATTTTCTCCCCATCTTTCCCCTACCCACCACCCCAAAACAGCAATCCCACTGTATAGCCCCTCCCCCAGGCAGCTCTCTTCTATATCCTCCCCCATCACCCCTCTAACTTTTTGGTAGGGAAAGATGGATCTCCCTACCCCAGTACCTGTATATTTCCCTCCTTCCTATTCCACCCCCCACTTGTTCTATTTTCTACTTTGTCCCTGTCCCTTTACAAAAGTGTGTGTTTCTAACAACCTTTCTCCCAACCTGCCCTCCCCTCCATCCTTCCCCCTCTCATCCCCTGCCCCCTACTCTCCTGTAGGCCAATACACCCAGGTTAGAGTGTATGTCATTCCTTCCCTAAGCCAACTTCAATGAGAGTAAGGTTGACCTATTCTCTTTTGCCTTCCTCTTCTTCCCCTCCATTGTAACAATTATCCCTTGCCTCTTCTATATGAAAGGATTAACCATGTTCTGTCTCTCCCTCTCTCTTCTCTTACTATTCCTCTCTCACCTCTCAGTTTCACCTTTAAAATATTATCTCATCATTCAATTGATCCTCTGCCCTCTGTCTATGTACACATATCTACAAACACATATGTAATCATACACATATATACTCTCATATATAGAGATATATATGTATGTGTGTATATGTACACACAAACATTTATATTCCTTTCAACTATCCTAATACTGAGAAAAGTTTCAGAAATTATAATTATCGTTTTTCCATGTTGGCATGTAAGTAGTTCAACTTCGATAAGTTCCTTATGAATTCTTTTTTTTTCTTTTTTAAATTTGTTTTTATTCTGGAGTTAACAAACACCCAATCAAATGTCTATGTCCTTATATGGAATAAAACAGAAAAAGATCGTACATGAAATGCAGGTCTCTATTACGTACACTTCACTTACACTTATTTTTAAGTCTATGATAAGTACAACTTGTGGCTTTCAATGTTGTCCTGTTTGTCCTGGTGGCTTCCTTTCTAAATACAGAAGCAGCAAATCAGTCTCTGCATAACTGAGTTCAATGAGGACACTGAGTTCAAATCCAGCCTCAGAGACAAGTCACTCAACCTCTGTCAGCCTCAGTCTCCTTATCCACAAAATGAAGGTAAAACAGACCCCTACCTCTCAAGCTTGGTGTGAGAAGGGAATGAGAGATTTGTAAACTCTCTATAAATCTGAAGGTGCTATACAAATGCTAGTTCCTTTTGTTTAGTCATTTTTTTTCTCAGTCATATCCGACTCTTCATGACTCCATTTGGGGTTTTCTAGGAGTGGTTTGCCATTTCCTTCTCCAGATCATTTTACAGATGAGGAAACTGAGGCAAACAGGGCCAAGTAACTTGCCCAGGGACACACAGCCAGTTAAGTGTCCAAGGCCAGATTTGAACTCAGGAAGATGAGTCAGGAAGACTCCAGGACTGGCAGTCTATCTATCATGCCACCTAGCTGCCCCAAACGCAACAATCTTTTTTTTTTAATTTAAATTTTAATTTATTTTCTTGATTACATCATTCATTTCCACAAGGTTTTGAGTTACAGAATTTCTCCCCCTTTTGCCCCTACCCGAGCCCAGAACACTGA
>JAQQSW010024417.1:0-10091 GCA_028646575.1 Pseudocheirus occidentalis | reverse complement strand
TCTGGGACTGTTCTAGAGGCAGAGTGTGACTTGATGAGAACACTGGCTTTGTTGAGCCTTGTCTCCCCAGGAACTGAGATTGCTGAGGGCTTGCCTCAAGTGAAGGTGAAAGAAGGGCCCTTCCTTGGCCTTTCCATGCTGAGATGTTATCTTGACCTTGTTATGGTTTAAGGGTGGATGGCCTTTTGTGCTCTCTGGTTCCCTTTTGAGAAAGTGCTTGTTGTTAATGGATGGTATTGTAATTACTTTGAGTCCAGGGGTGGGAAACCTTGGGCCTTTTTGTGAGTGTACTTTGTTTATGATTGGAAACTGATCTCCATTTGAGAAGAACTCACTCCTTTTGAGAAGAGACTTTAACTGACTAAAAGAATGCACTACCTAGGGGTGGAGTAGTCTGATCTCCATTTGAGAAGAGACTTTGACTAAAAGCATGTACCTTCTCAGGGTGGAGTAGTACCAGGACTGAATTAACAACTTACTTGTGAAATGAATGAGTTATGCTCTATTTTGATTTTCCCTGTTCTGTGAATGTTGGCTGAATAAATGGGTTTTGCTATGCTGGTAATCTTAACCTTGGAAGTTGCCTTTGCTTGGCATTACACAGATCAATATGCTTCATAGTCAGTTGAACAAAATTATTATTGATTACAGACTTCTGTTATCTTTCAGTGTTGTATTCCTTTACATTATTGTGGTTATTATATTAATTGGTCACTTGATTTTGCTTATTCACTTTGTATCAGTTTAAGCAAGACTTCTCAGGTATTTTTTAATTCTTCACATTTTGAGAACACATGTTGAGTCCTCTTTATGGATAAAGAAGTATGAGGAATCAGAATGAAAGTTGCCCCAACCCTTTAATGCTTTTGGATAAAACTAATACAGTTGGATCATAAAAACTTGTTCTCTCTCTATTATTACTGTCAACTTTTGATGCCTTAGTCAACCATCAACCAAACTTTATGATGAGGCAGGTGCTTTTCCTAAATGCTCCCCTTTGTAGAGGTGTGCTTTCAAAACTGCCTGTCAGATTGACTAAAAGAGAATCTGGATGTTGTCTGGTCCATCTTCCTACACAGACACATTTTGACATAGTGCATTTGAGTGCTAATAATGACATTAGAAGATGTTGGTAAGAGATCTAATTTGGCATGCAGAAGTGACTTTGCTGTCATTTCCTATTTTCTGCACAATTGACAGCAGATACTTGGGGCTGAATTTTTATTTCAGGTCAAATTTCCAAGGCATGAGGCTGTCTGTTAGAAACAGATAAGACCCAACCAATACCAAAGCACTTGTTGGAAGTGTCAGCAGTGCTGAGAATTTGAAAGGGATGCTTCAGTTTACTGTTTAGGACATGACACAGCAACACATGTTTTAGCAGCAAGAAGAAGAAGAAAAAAAAACACCCTGTAAGTCCTTGTCAGTATTCCAAGCTTCTTACTGGGAAGATTTCATAAGAGAAGTTGGATTTCTCTGGGAAAAGAATTTTGTTTTGAACTAGAAAAGATTTCTTGTTTATTTCTCCCCTAGCCAAAATTTTTTAGGACACTTCAAAATGATTGAAACTATTTAAAAAAACTAAAATGCTAAGTCAAACTTAGGTAGTCTTCATTGTTAGGCTAATTAAATCACATGGATATATCAGAAGCTAACATTTTGGAATTCACTGAAGAGTTGGATTCTTATAATATTTTACGGAGGCATTGATCCACCAAATTGAGTGGGAAAATCCATTTAATTATGTGTTTGAAGGGGATATCAGTCTTATAAGGCTACTTTTTATAAATGGTTTTGATGGAATACTGAAAAATTTACATTTCCATTTGGTTATTTAAGCATGTTCTCTCTGTGCCTAAATGTTAATAATCTGTTAGAATATTCATTAGATCTATTGATAGACTAACACCAACATTTTGCATAAAAGAACTATTGATGCCCTTTGTCATATGAATATTGATTAAGGACTGGAATTTTTAACCTGGAGAAGGGAAGACCCATGAGGTGAATATGATAGCTGTCTCCAAATATTTAAAGGACTAGCATGTGAAAAGGAAAAAAAAAACTTATTCTGTGAAATCCCCAAAGGAAAAGCTAGGACTAGTGGATAGAAGTTACTTGAAGGGAGGGATAGGGAATGGACTTCTAATTTTGTTGGCAAATGAGTGAATTCCTGGATAATTAAAATCCCTTTTCCAATTCAGGGCAGTACTTTCTCTTCAACTTAGTCCTAGATAGTTGCCTAGAACAGTTAGAGGTTTAGTGACTGGCCCAGCTTCATATAGCCAAAATGTGGTGGAGATAGGACTTGAACCCAGTTCTTCTTGGTGTCAAGGCTGCTCCTCTATCTACTATGTCATGATCATTCTCTACTTGCAGGAACTTTGAGATGAATTATCTTTCCATTTTTAAAGCATCTTTATTTCTACTAAGGGCACCGTCATTCTTTTAGGCTCCTATGTTGGCAATTATCCTGTCATCTTTAACTTCTCATTCTCTATAAGTTGCCGGATCTTGCCATTTCTTCCTTCATAATATCTCTTGAATACTCATATCATTGTATACTTTGTAATTATTTCTTGTTTGGGCTATTGCAAAAACCTAATACTTTTCATTGCCTCAAGTCTTTCCTCACTCCAATCCATCTTCCACACAGTTATAAAATTGATTTTCTTCAAGTGTAGGTCTGACTGTGTCACTCCCCTACGCATTAAACTTCTGTAGCTCACTATTACCTCTAAATGCAAATATAACCTCTTCTATTTGGCATCATAATCCTTCATAGCAGGGTCTTTATATAACATTCCAACCTTATTATGTAGTGCTTTACTTCATGGAATCTAAAAGTGTTCCTCTTACTTTTCCTCATAGATAGTACTCTATTCTGTATCTTTTTTGCTGCCTATGTCTATGTTTGGAATACAGTCCCAACTTCTGCCCAAGTTTTAAAATCACAAATTTAATTTAGCTATGGCCCCCATCACTTTGTTTCTATTTGTCTATACCACTATAGAAAACATATACATATATATATATATATATATATATATGTATATGTTTTCTTCCCTAATAGAATGTAAGGACCCTTGAAGGCAGGAGATATTTCAGTTCTATCTTTGTATCTCTAGTGCCTTTCACAAAGCCTAGTACATAATAGGTGCTTAATACATTTGTTATATTTACATTATATTACATTATATTGTATTGTAATGTATTGTATTGTATTCTGTTGTTATATCATATTATATCATGTTGTATCATATTATTATATTATGCTATGTTATGTTATACATAAACACACATATACATATATATATATATATATATATATATATATATATATATAGAGAGAGAGAGAGAGAGAGAGAGAGAGAGAGAGAGAGAGAGAGAGAGAAGAAAGTGTCCTAGATAATCTCAAAGATCTTTTCTAATTCTGAGATTCTAAGTTCTGTGACTTTCATTTTTTACCATTTCCCACAATTCTAGATGTTCATATTTTGCCAGCAATAAAAAAACCCTTCCAAAACCAGAATATTCATCTTCTGAATGATTTAATCATTCCTGAACATGATGAACCAAGATCTCTCTTTTCTTAACAAAATTTACATTTTTCAAAGTGACACTGGACTAAATCACTAATACTTTCATTGTTCCTTTTCTCTTATGCACACCTCTATTTTATTTTTATGGTAACTATTACTTAATTTCTATGGCTTTTGAATTCAAATGTGTCATTCTTCAGTTATATTCCTTTTTTTTTTTGACCAAAGAAGTGATTTGAAACTAAACTATGAAAAAAAAATTTGATTTGGATATAGTGCCCTGGACCATTTATCACCATATATGTTTAATTCTTTGAATTAGAACACCATGGGAACCTTAAATTTCAAACCTGAAATTATCTTAAAGCAGACCTGATTTACAGTTTGTAGTGAAAGCCAGTCCTCATGGGTTTATTTATCTTGGTACATCTGGTAGATTCTAGTCAATTATTCTCCTTCCCATGTTCCAGCAACTTTTCTCTTTGACCAGGAATCTTTTCTTTCATCCATATCTCCACTTAGCTAGATTTTATTTTTCTTTTTAAAAATAATTTTTATTAATAATTTTTTGTGCATATATTTTGATATTTTTTACTTCACCATAGTTCTTCCCAGTACTCTTACTCTCACTCTCCTAAAGAGCCATCCTCTATAACAAAAAGATTTTTAAAGACAACAAAAAGAAAAAAATAAGCAAAGCTAATTAATACATTGAACAAAATCTCAAAATATAAGCAATGCATAGCACCCATGGACTTTCCATTTCTGCCAAGAGTTAGGGTGGGAGAGTCTTCTACCTCTTTTTTTAAGCCACACTTCTTTTTCATAATTTTGAAATATTTGCTTTTTTTTTCTTTTGGTTCTTTCTGTTTATACTGTTGTAGTCATGGTCTATATTGTTTTCTTTCTTCTACTTATTTCACTCTACATCAATTCACATAGATCTTTCTATGTTTTTCAGTATTCATCCCATTCGTTATTTCCTATAGCACAGTAGTATTCTGTTAGATTCAGACACTACAATTTTTTTTTTCTGATACCATATGTCTACAATGTAATTTTTTTTGAGGGGGAGGTACAAGAACTTTATTTTAATAAAGGTCTCTTCATAGATTTGACAAAAATCAAGCAATCCAACATAATTCACTCCATGTATATAAAGAAGTTATGACTCTAAAGGAATGAAACTAGTTTAAAAACTGTTCTAGAACTCACACACCCAAACTAGTGTTCTTTTTTGATTAGTTACTTTGGCTGAGTTGATCCATTGAGATTGTGGCAATGTGTTTCTTGGGTTTGGCTTCAAAGCCAGTTTTGATCCCCACAAGGAAGCAATGTTCATTTTCCCCCTCATTTTTGACACCAAAAAATATCGGATCATTGTAGATCGAAAGTGGTCAGAGACCTAAGAAGTCAACTTCCTTCTTTTATAGTTGGTAAAAAACTGAGGCCCAGAGAAACTAAATGACGTGTTAAAGGTCACAAAATGTATTGCCAGAGGTGGGATTTGTACCCTATTGCTCTTGCTACAGAAACAGTGCTTATTCTACATACCACTCTGTCATCTACTTTATACTAGAATTTGCTCCAAATGACTTTTAACCCGTCGTATAAGTTGAATCCACTTACTGCAGAAAAAGATTTGTGATAACAGATATTCAAGATTTTATTTTGTTTATTTTTTCCTCACTATACCTCCCTACCTCTTGTAACTGACACTGTGTAATCTCCAGGTTTAAATTCAGGCAGCCTAAAATGCATAGGCTTATAGAGATCAAGCAATATGGGACCAAAGAGGTCATCTAGTTGGTTTCCTTCATTTTACAGGTGGGGAAAGCAAGATTCAGAGAACTTATGTGACTTCCCAAGGTTGAAAAGGTTGTTAATTACAGAGTCATAATTTGAACCCACATCCTCTATTTCTGAATCCAGTACCTTTCCTACTTTACTACACTGTTTTGTCATCTTATATGTGGACATTTTTATGAATAAGAAGAGTCAGAACCTCAGCAAGTGTAAAATAAACTTGGAATGTTCATCCGGTGATTTTCATTAAACATCTGACATTTATCTTATAGAGGTGAGTTTATCTTACCACAATTCTTCATTGCAGGCATGGGAAAATAGCAGCACTTACTGTCGGAAGGTAAATATTATGGAAAGATAAATATTAACTTTTAAAAGAAACCACTATAGTGGGTTAAAAATTACAAATGCCACCAGTTGTTTAAGTTTTAAGATTTAATAGTGTCTCTATAGACCACAAGGTTCCTTGTATTAAATCAGTTTTCCTCATGGATTAAATAATGGAAAAAAAAGATCCTCTCTCACACTCAATCCAGGGAAATTTCACTGTAACAATTGCCTGTGAGGTTAGGGGAAGGATGAAAGTGGCAGGAAAGTGGACCATTTCCATATAATTGCATCCTCTGCCCATTAGAATCCTCCCCATGCTTAATGACATTTAATCTAAGAATCTATAACAGTGGTTTTCAACCTGTGGGTCTCAACCCCTTTGGGGGTCAAATGACCCTTTTACAGGGGTTGCCTAAGACCATTGGAAAATATATATTTCCGATGGTCTTAGGAACCAAGACAGAACTGAGACACTGCTCCCCTATCAGTCTCCAGGTGGGTCCGCCCATATGCAGATATGTCCACATACAAGTATTAAAGAGTAATAGCATTAGGAAGGTTGAGAACTACTGATCTAGAATATACCAAAGTCCTGCATGGCTTAAAATTCTCTGTTCAACAGTTGTTAATGGGTTCAACTTCTTCCTTGAGATCAAGGACTCTCAACTTTTAAAATAATCAATCAATTACTTTGACAAGACGAAAGAACTCACAGACTATATCACCATTTCCCAATTGTCAGCAAAATGAATGGAAGTAGAGAATTTTTTTTGGTGGGTGGTGTAATAGTATGCCAAAGACATTTATTGAAGTTACTCTTTCATGCTTCCCACTCCACTAAAAGAGAGCAATTCTCATATTATGAACATCAGCACAGTCCACCTACAAACCACTTAGAAAACTCTCATGATCATCCAGTGGGAAGAACTTGGAGCTATAACACCTGAGTTCACCTCTAAGCTCTTCTATTTATTACTTTTTTAATCTAGGGAAAGTGACTTAATCTCACTGGGTTTCAGTTTTAATGACCCCAGAGTCTCTTCCAGATCCAGATCTAACATCCTACATAATTCTTTGATCCCCTATGAAGTAGACCTTTACAAGAAGCTATAGATAGATCCCTATGCAATTACACTGGTTCCCATAAGTGCCCATGTCATCTCTGTTGGGATTCTTTGAGATTGAAGTATAGGAGATTGGATTACAAAAAGGAAGTTTGAATATTCCAGGTAGAAGGAGTATTCTGAAGAATGACAGGGTGTTAGGAAGGAGATGATTTGAAGGATTAGGAAGAGGAGAATAATAATTAAATACTTTCCACTAGAGGGAAGGTTTCTTCATGTTAGTAGTAGGAGATAGATGAGTAAATATTGATAGGAAAGGGATAGGTTAGAGTTTTTTAAATGTCAAGATTTGACTTCATCAAATAGATGTTAAGAACCCATAAAGTTCTTCAACAAAGACATGACACAATGAAAGGATCCAACCTGGGAATAGAGGCAGAATAGGAACCGAGACACAACTCTTCTATCCATCTCCAGGTGGGTCCATCCACATGCAGATACACCCACATACAATTATTAAAGGGCTGCAGCATTAGGAAGGTTGAGAACCACTGGTTTAAAGGGAAGAGACTAAGGATAAAGAGACCAGTCAGTAGCCTATCCATAATTCAGGCATGGATCAGTCAATTTACTTTTATCGAACTTCTCTGGCTTCCTTCACTTCTCAGCTAAAATTCTATGTTCTACAGAAAGTCTTTGCTGATTTCTCCTAACTCTTGTGCCTTCCCTCTGTTGATGACTTCAAATTTATCCTCCATATGGTTTGTACATAATTGCTTGCACCTACCTCAGGATTATTGTGAGGTTCATATGAGATGATATGTGTAAAGTGCTTAGCACAGTGCCTGGCACATAGTGGACATTTAATAAATGTTTGCACCTACCACGTCAATCAATAAACATTTATTAAATGTATACTATGTATCATGCACTGTGCTAAGTCTAGTGGATAGAAATATGAATAAGACAGTCCTTGTCCTTGAGGAGCTTATAATCTAATGGGAAAAGAGAACACACAAAAGGAAGCTGAAAAGCAGGAAGTGTGTGTATGTGCCCAAATGCACGTGTGTCTGTGTGTGTGTGTATGTGTACGTGATGGTGGTGATGGTGGAGAAGTCAAAGAAGTCCAAAATGAATGCAGTCTCATAGGAAATGAGATATATATTTTGTCCCCCTACCTTAAATGGAAGTTGATGAGTTTGTGTTGCTACCCTCCAATCAGAAGGGCAGAGGGTATTGATAATGTGTGAGTAGCAAGGTTGATCAGATCTTTCAAGATGAGATTTCTGAGTAATAGATTTCCTGGGAATATGGGGAGAAGACAAAGTAGTCCAGTATTTGTACCAGGCTCTTTGTTAAATGCTAGAGATGCAAAGGTATACAAATACAAGTGAAATTGTCCTGTTCTGAAAGAGCTGGAGAAGTATATAGATAAATACAGACAAAATCAATAACATGTAATTTGGGGAGGTACTAGCATCTGGAGAGATGAAGCAAAATGATGGTGGAAGTAGAATGTGAGCTGTTTGAAGACAATGAAGCATTTCAAGAGGCAGAAGCAGGAGGGAGTGCCTTTCTAGCATGAGTAACAGTTAGGGATGAAGGTGGGAGGTGGTCTTTCATGTGTGAGAAACAGGAGGTCAGTTTGTCTGGATTTTAAAATTGTATGAAGGGGGAAATTCTTAATATGACTGGGAAAGTATGTTCGAGACATATTTTGAAGGTCTTTAAATGTCAAACAGAGTAGACTATATTTTATCCAAGAGGTAATGGGGAAGCACCAGAGTTTCTGGATCATGAGAGAATGAGAGTGACATGATCAGACCTCTGCCAAAGAAATATTCCTTTTGTAGCTATTTGGAGGATGGATTTGAGAATAGAGGAAGTTGAAGGAGGTAGCCCAATTATCAGGCTACTGACATAGTCTAGTCAAGAGGTGTTGAGAGACCAAAATAGGGTAATGGTCATGTGAGTGGCAAATGTGAGAGAGGTTGCCAACAAAGAATCCATAAGACTTGCAAACTGATGAAATAGGAATTAATGCATGGTGGCTATAAGAATGGATAAGAAAAAAAGATGGCAAAACATTTAGGAATGCATACCAATTTAGGAAGATTTATAGTTCTTGAGGACTTGCTAGATGTTAAGGGATAACAATGATTCATAGAGGTAGGTAGTATTTTTTATATGTTCAAGAATTTGAAGAGGGGGCAGAGCCAAGATGGTGGCATAGAAGCAGCAAGGTTCTGCAGCTCCCACACAGCCACCCTAAATACCCATAAAATATGACCCTAAATAAATTCTAGGGCTCTCAAACTCACAAAAATACAGAAAACACATCTCTTGCTGAGGGCAGCTTGGCAGGAGGGGCTCATCATGGCAGGCTGGTAGCTGAGGCCAGCACAGACTGAAACTGTAGCCAGGCCCGAGGGCAGTCTGGGAGGAGCCAAACCTCCCAAGTGGCAGTGTGAGTCAACTTTAGAGAAGATCTAAAGTACCTGGGGTGATCTTCACATCTATCAAACAAGGATTAGAGAAGGTCAGTGAAAGTGAAACTTTCAAGCTAAATTCAGGGGAGGAAAAGCAGTTCAGCCAATCTGCCTCCAGAGCAAGGAAGCAGTGGGGGAAGGGCAGGAACTGCTGTAATTGGCAGCTGCCCCCACTGGGCTGCTTCAGAGTCCCTGGCCTATGGACACTGCACGGGGGCTGAGTCGATTGACCAGGGCCAAGTGCTCTTTCATTGAGCGGCCTGTATCCAGATCGTGGTCTTGGATGGTGGTCCTGGGGTGAACTTTCAGCAAGCCAAAGCTGGGGGGGGGCTGCAACACCCCCCTAATAGCACCAGCAGCTGGGAACACCCCAGCGATTTGGAACAGAGCTTTCCCCTCTGGAAGAAGAGTTCCACAAAGCTAAAAAACCCAACCAATTAATTGACTGGCCAACATGGGGAAAAGGAAGCAAAATAAGAATAGCAATAAAACTCTAGAAGCCTTTTTTGTGGACAAAAAGGATCAAAGCATGGAATGGGAGGAAGACAACACAGTCAGAAGTCCCACACCAAATGCTTCCAAGTCACTTGAAGAATGCCTAGAAGCTATACATCAACTGAAAAAGGACTTTGAAAAACAAATAATAGAAGTGGAGGAAAAATTGGGATGAGAAATGAGAATGATGTGAGAACATCATGAAAAGAGAGTTAACAACCAGACTGAAGAAAACAACACTTTAAAAAATAGATTAACTCAAATGGCAAAGGAGGCCCAGAAAGCCAATGAGGAGAAGAAAGTCTTAAAAAGTCAAATTTCCCAGATGGAAAAAGAATCTCAAAATCATTCTGAAGAGAATAATT
>JAQQSW010024416.1:0-10091 GCA_028646575.1 Pseudocheirus occidentalis | reverse complement strand
CCACTGTGCCACCTACCTAGAGCTACTAGGAAATTTGATTCATATCCTAATAGTGTTGAAATTAGAATGGCTTCAAATGTCATTGGAGCAGAGTAAAGACTAAAAAAAGGTCCATTTCCTTTCCAGTCGCCTCCAATTTACTGGACTGCTTGGAAAAAGAAATGAATCAGGTCATACACATTAACAGAACAGAGCCTCCGGCCCACATGTAAGAGAATTGTGTTGTCTCTTTTTCTTCCCCTGTACCATTTAAAACCTGAGGATTTCCCATTTTTGATTGTCTGTTAGAACTGTGTCACATGGTCTCTCAGAAAAGAAAAAGGTCCAGAGTCTTTCAAAAGTACACAAATGAAATGGGTCAGCTAAGAATTGTAGTGATTTAAATGAAGACATGTACCATGTATTATCTACTGCCCATCTACCTCAAAGCATGATCTTGGTCATCCCAATGCAAGATAATGACGGACAAGTTTGGCACTAAAGAATTTTACTTGTTGACTCAGAATTTGGTGAAGCATAGCATATCAGGTACTGGAAGGTTTTTTGTTTTGTTTTTTCATGGCAAAGTGCAGGAAGCAGAGATGGAAGTGGGGGTGGGGTAAGCAATCCATTTTAAAAGGTATTTTGTGAAGGTGCCAATTAAAAACCCAACCAGTAAGAGACATATTATTGGAACCTCTATTTCTCTACTCTTTTGCTATCCTGTTTGTACACACTACCAAAGTCAGTTAAATTTTGCCTATTCAGTGAAGCAACATTATTTTGTCTCAGGAGCTCAGTAATCCTCTAAAGAGAATTATATTACATTGTTATTGTTTAAATGCCTTAAAAGAATTGGCCTTCCTTTTGCAACGAATTCAAAACCACAACTAAAAACATGCGGTGTTTTAGCATCCCTATCGTGAAATTATGCATTCCCTGTGACTTCATTAGTAGCATACATTTTGATTCCAGACCCTCTGCTTAAAAGCTAAACTTGGGAAAAACAAACACAGCTCTTATCCCTTGCCTTCTAGGGCCCACCTGGGAAGTCCAAGAATATTTACCATGTACCTCAAAGTGTCTCTGCTTTTTTACTAGTTGCCAAGCACTGTAGGATCTGTCTGCACTTAAGTCTTATAGCAGACATTTGTATTTATGAAATATTTAAGAGACTTCAGGGGGCTCTTTAAAGAATAAAACCAAAAAAACCTAGCCTGATAAAAACCCCTTTTTTAATGATGCTATTAAAAAGATAAAGACCTGATCTAATAAAACCAAAGATTGGAGTTTTGAGCTCTTTTAGGGTAGGGATCATTTTTAAACAATTCTAAATAATGTTCCAATGCCACATGCAAATAAGGAACTAATACAATGACAAGCTTCAGTCTTATCTCTTTCCTGTTTATTGATTTGAATAGTTGTGATAAACCAATAATAACTCAATATCTCTCAATTCCATCTATAAAATGGTTTTTGATATTTAATATTTTCAAGATTTGTGGGGCACCTTGTTAAATAACGCTATTCAGAGAATTATTAGGGTCCGTCATATAATGCGCCACTTTCTTTAAAAAAAAATCAGAAACTCCACTGCCAAGAAAAACAAGATAAAGGATCAAGTTAAATTCCTCTTTAAAATTACATTTTTTTCAGATTGCAATGTGCATTAGTTAATTTCTCAATATAGCAAGTATGCAGTATGAGCAAAATAAAAGCTCTCTAAAGATACAAATGCTCTATGAAAGAAAGAAAGAAAAAAAGAAAGAAAAAAGAAAGAAAGAAAGAAAGAAAGAAAGAAAGAAAGAAAGAAAGAAAGAAATATTGGGATTTAGTGAAGATATGCTTGATGGAGACTGTTTTAACATTTTGAAGAGTCATTTAAAGAAAGAACAATTTGAAGTCATGGCTATTTGGTAAGCCCAGAATTTTGATTTTGTTATTTAAATAGTTGGAGTTTCCCCTCCAATCTTTGGAAAACATTCTTAAACAGCAAAATTTTACAACAATGCAAATAGAATTCAAGATAAAGGATTAGTTGGCATGATGTCTGATGCCCTTTCTAGCTCTGTCCCATGAAATGAATATAATTTTACAGGGATTTCAAGTTGCTAGCTAAGTACATAGTTGTTAACAATAATAATTAATAATAATAATAACAGAACTACATTTCTAGAGTTCATTGAGGTTTCCAAAGAGCTTACCCCATTATAGTTCTGTGAGGTTAGTGGCAAAACAAGACCAGCTTTTAATATATCCTATTTGGCAGCCCCTGGGATGAAGTTTATAAGTCCTTACTTTAATTCTATTACCACTTTATCTTTAATATCCCCCGGCAGATGAAGATATTTCATGCCACCTTCTAAAAGCTCTTTCATACCCAAACACATCACTGCTCACCCATCCCCATTGCAAGAGAAGATCCATTGGAAAGCCACTTGTTGACTGGCAATTAAAGCAGGAGCAGGTTAGTTGTGAAATATGTAAATATCATGAAAATACAGACACACTTATTTTTTAAAAAGGTACTTAAGTTTAATGTAGGAGAAAAGACAACTTTTTTTTCTGTGAATCATGTGCCTTTTTATTCCTGATAGTGCAATATCAGGCTATATACATCTGCAATATCCTAGACTGCTTGGAAGAAATGAATCAGGTCATACACATTTTTCTAAAAAGAGTATATTAATGTCCATTCTTTGCTCACCTCTATTTCCATGGGCTCCACCTCGATCTTTTTCCATAGTTCCAATAACTGGGCAATTGGCATTTTTCACTATTTTTCTTCACTAGTCAATCAGAGATAGAAACAGAGGGAGGGAAGAGATATAAGAGGGGCAAAAAGGCAGATGAATTGAAAGATAAAGAAACAAGGAAAAAAGGAAATGGAGAGAGACAGAGAGACAGAGAGAGAGAGAGAGTCAGAGTCAAAAGAGACGCAGTCAATTGCTGAAGTCTTGAAGGGTCTTCTGGGATGTTGGGGTTTCCCCCCAAGGGGTCTTCAATATGGCTGCTCGTATGATGTGTCCTCTATCCCACCAATGCCACAGCTGAGAGAAGAGTTGTTGCTGCTTCCCGCTCAGGCTTGGAAAGAGGAAAAGAGGAGCTATAATTGCAGCTTTAGAATCTGTAATGCGACTTTGGCAGAGTAAACGCTTCACTTGCAGCATTAAATTGGATTCTCCTCCTCTTCCCCCCCCCCACCCCCCCGCACAACACTCCTCCTTATCTTCCCGCCCTCCTTTCTCCCCCCTTCACTATTTTACCTTAATTGGCTCTAAATGATGGGTGAAAGTTGAGTCTGAGGATGCTGCTGCCATAGAAACTGCATAGCAACCCAGGGAGGTGGGAGCTGGAAAAGAGTGGAGGAAATGAGGGGAGAAGGCAATGCAGCAGGTTCTCCCCTTCCCTTTTGGCTCTCCCTTCATCCTTGTACTCACCTATCATGCCACCCTGCTCTGAAGAATCCCCAGAGAGCTGAGGATGTCCACTGGCTGGCCAGACACTATAAAATAGGCAAAGAGGCTGGTTGCAACTGAGTTATTATTCTGCATTAATATTTAAAAGGCTCTCTATATTGTAAAATACTGATAACCTAATATCAGAAGCAGGTGCCTTCCCTTCCCCCCCCAACCCTCCCCCCCCCACCATGCAGTTGAGAAGAACACAAAGAGAAACAGAAGGAGAGAGGGGAAATCTCAGCCTACAAATAAACTCAGTCTCTCTGGAGTTGAGAGAGTGGCACAAATCTGTGAGTTATGCCAAGGGCTACAAGCTGCTGTAGCTCATGCTACATGAGCATAGCCTTTGTATCATATACACAGTACCAAGCACACCTCAAGAAATGAAAAACAAGGGGCCCTCAGCTTGTTGTTAGACGGGAAGCTGTCTGGTTCTTAAACAAATATTCTATCAACAAGCATTTACTTGATGCCAACTATGTTAAAGCACTGTGCTAAACTCTTGACGATTCAAAGACAAAATATGAAGCGGTTCCTGACTATGAGGAGTGTGCAGCCTTAACTAGGGATAAGAAAAATGGACCATTTTAAAAGTTTTGAATCCTAATATCTATTATAGTCAGATCAGAAACTTGAAATTACGTATATTTAGCCACCTACATGAAAAATAATCACTTCACATGTTTGATGGGATACTCCATGAAGTATTTGTAGAATAACTCATTTTTCTCTCCACGTGTTTTAGTTCCTACATCTAGAAATGATAGACTTGATTGCATTTGGAAATGTACCTTTCTCCCCTAACTTCTAACTAGGAATTTTTCTAAATCAGACTTAAATGAATAATAAAAAGATTTTCTCTTTCTCTTTCTAATGCAAACCACAAATGCCTTTCTCAATGTCTTCATTCCATAGAAAGAAAAGAAAGAAAAGAAAAATTAGCCAATACAAAATGCCTGTATAGTTTGTGTTGCTCCTGGAACAAGTACTCTCCTTTCTCTGAAGCAAGTTACTAAAGAATAACATACATCTCAGGAAATGACAATGCTTTTAGAACTTAACTTTAAAAAAACCTCAAGTATTCTTTTTCACCTTTATAAGACTACTAATAAGCCCATCAAGTTAACAAATTAGGTGAAAAGACAAAAATCACTTCAAGTGTCACAGCAGGACATGTAGCAGAATAAGCAGAATTCTAGATCATATCAGAGTACAAGGACACCTAAGATTTGCAATTGGTTTACTCTGAGACTCTGGGTAAATGACACAAAGATTCACTGAATTTCTAGTCTCCCATTTCTGAAACAGACCCAATACTGATAGATATGATGTAAGGATTATGAAAATACATCATGAACAGAAGAAAAAATTGCTCAAGTGTTTTAGACACTTTGGATAATTAGTATTCATTGGCTCCTTGGGAAGGCTTAAGCCCATGTTGCAGTCTCAACAAAAGTGAAGTACATTAAACACTGCTGTAATAGGACAGACAGTAACTGAGGGAAAGAAACACTTTGTGGGAGAAAAGCTAGAGAAATCTGATATGGAAAGCGACAATATACACTGTAATCAAGGCATACTACCATGTAAAGTCCTTCAGAATCCAGAGGTTTCAAACTCTTCTATCTATACATTTTCTCCTTCACTAGAAGGCAAACTCCTTGAGAACATAGACTGTTGCATTTTTGTCTTTGTATCTCCAGTGCCTAGCAGATTATTGGTACATAAGAAACAACTGATAGGTGTTCATTAATTGATTAAGACTGATGAGTTGAAAAAAGGGATCTCCTTTACTCCTGATCCTCTTGGGGTTCTAGCACCTGTCAAAGGTTGCCTACATTTGTATTAGCTTAAGACATTTGTATAATATCTTCTGCAAGATGCTGAGTTTCAGAAGCTTATTGACGTTGAGTATCATCCATTTTAAAAAAATCATGTTGCCATCAGAAAAGTGGTTTGGGGGGATGGCTAGGTGGCACAGTGAATACAGCACTGGCCCTGGAGTCAGGAGGACCTGAGTTCCAATCGGCCTTAGGCACTTGACACTTACTAGCTGTGTGACCTTGGGTAAGTCACTTAACCCCAATTTCCCTGCCTTCCCCCTTCCAAAAAAAGCAAAAAAAAAAATTTGAGAGCTACTAATTTTCAGTTCTTTCAATGAGCTTCCCAAGTATTTATGAACTTACACAGATCATCTAAAGAAAAACAAGCTTTCTTTTCTCCAAAATTCTTGATGTATAGAAATTTCATGGAAATTAGCTGTCAAGATGCAGTGATATATCACTCCTTGGAAAAAGTCCATGAATAACAGAAAAGCTAGGAAACAACACAAAACAAAAAATTTTCAAAATCCAAGAAAACACCTATCCCTGTTTAAAGTTTGCATTGAAAAAATCAATAAAATAGGGAAAATAAAAAGTATGCTAATTTATCAGTTAAATAAATGTGATCAAGTGATAAAGATTCAATTAAATGGAGAGCTACAGAGATTATATACGTTGGAATAAGAACATTCAGATGAATCCCAAGAAGACTGGTTCAATTTTCTCAGTAGTGATGATATCTAGAAAAAAATGTTTCTCAAGAAACCCACCCAATAAACATCCATTTCCAAGAAGAAACCTAATTTTTATTGTTACACTATATAATTACTGAAAGGCAGACTTTAAAATGACCAAAAACTCTACAGACTAAAAGCAATAGGAAACACTTCATATCTTCTAAATCAAAAAGTCATTGAGAAATTATATGTGTGAATTGGCCTCAAACACACAGCAAGCCTGGCTCCTATTAAAAATTATTGCAGTGCTTTGCCATTGAATGTAAGATGCTCATTATTTGACCATTTTCCCTTTAATGAACCTCACAGTTTAAAGAACCCTGTGGAACATCTGACATAAGTCCATCGAAAAGAGGACTGGTCAGAGGATTAAAAGACCCAGATTCAAGTGCACCCCTGACATTAGACCTGACTTCTCTATGGCTCAGCTTGTGTATCTCTATAATGAAGACAAAGGGAACAAGATGAAGAAGAGTACTGAGAAAGTCCAACAATAGAGTAGTATCTATTATAATACTATCTCAGAACTGATACGAAGATCGAAGGTAGTTTTCATACCACTGTTTTGAAATGTGGAGAAGGAATGACACTAATTAGATCCTAGGTATTTATGTTCATGGAGAAACTCTTGTTCTTTTTTTTTTCAATTGATTTTGATATTTTAGAGCCCAAGCATTTTCACCTTTGGCTATTCCATTTTTCTGCAGTTGAAATCTACAAAGGAATTTGGAGAGTTAAAGTTACATATCCACATTCAACTAGTGGTTCTCATTCATGGTTTTGTTATATCTAAAAGCGTCACAGCGTTATCACCCAAATTGTAAGACCAAGTGAATTTTATTTCACTTTGACTTTTAAAAATAAACATGGTACTTTAGTTGGGGAGGGGACAAGGAGAGAAGTATTGTAAAAATCAAACAATAGAGTAAAGATCTCAAGTGAAATCCTACTACTGTAGGAAGCCACAAAGTTAAATGAACCTTCGTTATCCTCTCATTGGCACTAAACCAGAGACTATTATGTTTCAGACCAAACCCAGAGCCTGGTCTACCATCATTCCAGTAGTATATGAAACATATCTGGAATTCAGTAAGAAATCTTCTTTTGAAGACATACCCAATGCAAGTTCCCCAGCACAATAGAGTTGTGCTACAATATAGCCATAATAGCAACATCTTTTCAAAAGGAATTCTTCACAAGAAAAACAAACTGAATAGCATTTTTATTATGAAAAGTAAATTATAAGCTAGCAGAAAAAAAATCAAAGAAAGGGTATGCATTACAATACGACAACTGCTTTCTTCATCTCATAATGAAAGGAGTTGGGGTACATGGGGTATTGAGGGCTTGTGTAAGGGCTTGCTGCCCTTTTCGGGGCTGCTCATCTACCTTTGGTGTCTACCTGGCACTCAACTCTCACCTCTGGCTCCAAGAAGGCGTAACATGCTCAGCGGCCACACCATAGTGAAACCATCCTGGCAGATGGCCTAAACTAGGTTGAGGGTAACAGTCCTCAAATTCATCAGCGAGTCATGTCTAACTCATGCATTTGAAGACTTCCCCTGGACAAATGGACATATGAGAACAACTCATTCCAACAAAATGGAAGACAGATGAAATAGGTACTGGGGAGCACTTAAAGGTTGGTCAGACATCAAAGACTCTGCGTCCCAAGCTATCACCAGTCATTCTGACTTTTGTCACTGGACTTGGTTGTGTCTGGAAGACAGTAAGGCTGACAATTTTATGCAACTCTGCCTCACTTAGTCCAATTCACATAGGAGTCGAGACCTCATCCTGTGGTATCATTGGTCCTCTTTGAAAATGAAGGTCAAACCATAATAAGAGAAATTAGTCTAATATGATCTCAGGACTGTATGCTTTGCTCTGATGCTTCAGAGCATTACAGTGATAGCACTGCCTTGTGGTAAATGCACAGTGCCTAGCACAATATTGAGCAAGGTCTAGAATACCACAGAACAGTTCCACTGAACTTGACCACATCAGATCACATCAGCATTGCATTAAGTGCTAGACATCACATTTTGGGGAAGGGCATTGATAAACTGGAAAGAAAAGTGGAAGGGTCACCAGCATAGACTGAGATCATGACATCCAAAGTTGATTTGAGAGAACTATGGATATTTAGCTTGAAAAAAGAGATGATTTAGAAGATGGAAGTTTTCTTGAAGTATGTAAAGTGCTGTCATTTTAAAGTGCAATTAGTTTTATTCTGCTTGATTCGAGGAACATAACTAGAAGCAATGAATGGAAGTTACAGCAACGTATATTTAGGTTCAAGGGAGAAATTTTTTTTCTAGCAATCCCAAAGTTCTTCTGCAGGAGGTTGGGTTCCTCATTACTAAAAGTCTTCAAGAAAAGACTTATCAACCACTTACTTGAGAGGTCATAAATAGGATTACTAGTCATATATGGGCTGGATTAAGTGGTCTCTGATCCCTTCCAACCCTATGACAATTTGTAAATTTAATCTTGAGTAAAACACACTTCTAGAAACTTTGCCTTGGCTTTCAATTTGCCATTGTAAACCTACATTTTATTGCCAAATCTCAGTATCCCAAAGTAAATCATTTGGGACTTTGTCTCATTTAAGGAGGCCTAAGGTCCTCAGCTAATCCAGCACTTTTGAGATTTAGAAGAAGTTTTCCCAAAAAGATCATATTGGTTAGAAATATGTTCTCTCCACCGCATGGGGCATCATAGCAAATTCTCAGGACTGCCACAGGATTCTTTTGAATTTTCAAGAGAAACAGTGATACTCTAAGTCCATTGAGCACTGTGTGCAGATTACTACTTCAACATAGTTCAGTTTCTCTTTTAACCTAAGATTGCTCTACATTTCTTTTCAATTTGAGACGTGTTTTTGTTTATTTGTACTTGTGATTATGCCACTAACTTCTTAAACCTTCTCATTTGTGACAGGAATCCCATCCTTGTAAAGCTGAGCTTTTTGTAGTTACTGTGATAAAAAGCAAGTATTATGCAAAAATGGATAGGAATAGCCATTCCTATAGGAATGTAATATGATGTAATAGGAAATGAAGTGATATTGTCCAATCTGATTCCAAAGACAGAAAAGTTGTGCAGGGCCCAATGAGCACAGAGATAGTATTAGTAAGTAACTGTGCTCATTTAAGAATTAAATAAAAATATTAATTGTTCTTAGAATGTGTTTTTAATGGTTATTAAGTTTTTAGGATATAACTGGTTACTTAAGAATTAAATTAAAATATTGTTTTTATTCCAATTTATGCTTTTTTAAAAATGTCTATTGAAGTTTTTAGAACATAAACACTTAATAAGTTGTTTGAGGGGCAGAGCCAAAATGGCAGTGTAGAAGCAGGAAAACTCCATGACTCCCCCTATAACTATCTCAAATACCTATAAAATATGACTCTCAACAAATTTTAGAGCTACAGAACCCACAAAGTGACAGAGAGAATCAAATCTCCCTCTGAAGACTGCCTGGCAGGCACACAAGAAGGGTCCATCACAGAGCACTGGGAGCCAAGCCCAGCCCCACATGAGCCAGTGGTTTTAGCCCCAGGGTGGCCCTGACCAGCAGTGGCAGTAACAGACATCAGGAGAGTGGATCACTAGCAGCTGTGGCAGTTTCCAGAAATAGCAACCCATAAATGCCAAAGACAAAGTAAAAGGTCAGTGTTGAACTCTATTGGAACTGGGGGCAATGGAACGTGGTTGGGTCTTTGCCCCCAGAGCAAGAAGCAGTGAAGACACAGCAGCCATGCAGCTGCCTCCATGTGGCTGCTTCAGAGTTCCTGGCCTGCAGATCATAGGGGGAACAAGTAAACCATTCAGAGGGTAATTGCACTTGCTTTAACCTCCCTGGATCTGGATCACAGTCTTGGGTGGTGGTCCTGAGGTATGTGACCAGTGAGTCAGAGCTTCCGGGGGCATGAGAGAGGGTATCCAACTAATAGCTCCAGGAGTTATGAAAACCCCAGTGATTTAGGACAAAGCTCTCCTCTCTGGAAGCAGAGTTCTACTGTGGCAAATAGCTCAAAAGTCAAGTAATTGAGTGGCAACATGAGCAGGCAAAGGAAGCAAAG
>JAQQSW010024415.1:0-10091 GCA_028646575.1 Pseudocheirus occidentalis | reverse complement strand
CTCTTTTGCCATTTCAGTTAATCTGTTTTTCAAAGTGTTATTCTCTTCAGACAGGTTGTTGACTCTTTCTTGCATCATTCTCATTTCGCCTCCCAATTTTTCCTCCACTTCTCTTATTTTGTATTTGAAGTCCTTTTTAAGTTGATCTATAGGTTGTAGGCAATCTTCATGCTTCCTGGAGACATTTGGTGTGGGAGTTCTGACCATGTTGTCTTCTTCCTGTTCTATGCTTTGATCCTTTTTGTCTGCAAAAAAGGATTCTAGAGTTTTATTGCTGTTCTTATTTTGCTTCCTTTTCCTCATGGTGTCCAGTCAATTAATTGCTTGGTTTTTTTTTAGCTCTGTGCAACTCTGTATCAAGAGGGGAAAGCTCTGTCCCAAATTTCTGGGGTTTTCATAGCTGCTGGAGCTATTAGTGGGGTGCTGCAGCCCCCACCAGCTTTGGCTTGCTGAAAGCACACCCCAGGACCACCACCTGAGACCACTATCTGGATCCAGGCTGCTCAACACAAGAACCCTTGGCCCTGATCAATCATCTTGGTCCCCCTGCAATCACAGGCCAGGAGCTCTGAAGCAGCCCAGTGGGGGCAGTTGCTGCTTGCAGCCTATCCTGCCACTTCCTGCTGCTTCCTTGCCCTGGGAGCAGTTTGGCCAGATGCTTTTCCTCCTCTAAATTTAGCTTGAAAGCTTGAATTCCACTGACCTTTCTCTAAGCCTTATTTTTCCTGGCTTGATAAATGTGGAGATTGCCCCAGGTGCTGCAGATCCACTCTCTTGTAGACTCAAGCTGCAGCTTCTCCCAACCGCCCTGGGGCCTAGCTGTGTTTTTTGGTCTGGCCCCGTCTCAGCTCCCAGCCTGCTGTGATGAGCCCCACCTGCCAAGCTGCCTTCAACAAGATCTGTGTTTTCCTGCTTTTGTGAGTTTTGGGGCCCTAAAATTTGTTTAGAGTCTTATTTTATGGGTATTTAAGGTGGCTGTGTGGGAACTGCGAAAATTTGCTCCTTCAATGCCGCCATCTTGGGTTCGCCAAATCTCCTTTCTTCTTGCTGGGCTTGTATGCCTTTGAATTTCTAATGGACACTGAGTGGGAAGTGATGATAAGAAGCCACTCTAGATTTTTGTTACATTTTAAAATTGAAAGACATACTGGGAACTGCAAACATTTGGCGTTATGATACTACATAAACCTGCTAGCTTAGATCTAAGATTGGCATTTTCCTGGAAGTTTATCAGATTTCCTTCATAGATTAAATTGATTTTTGAAGGAGACAATGACTATGAAGGAGACTATGAACAAGACTAAATGGCAGAGATATGTGATATACCCATTCTAGGTATGAGGCATGGACAGTGTATATGAAGGTATGTAAAAGCGAAATGGGTTGTCTTATGTGATTAAGAGTAAGAAGATCTTGGACATTATTCCCTCTGCTCAGGCTCTGGACCCTGGGATACTGATTAGGGTGCAACCAAGAATGGTAAAAAACAAAGTCTCTCTTAAGAGGATAGTTTATATAAACCAATATCTAGAAAGAATACAGCACTTCATATTTAACAAATTTTATTTTAGGTGTGTTGCTGTTGTTGTTGTTGTTGACATGAGTATATACTTTGTACTCAAGGGGTATTGGAGCATCTGGATACCTACAGTTGTATATCATTGATACTGAATGTTTATAATCCTTTGTCTTGTTTTTGTTTCTCTTTAGTAATTTGTGCTAAAGTGCTTCACTAATAATCTCTTCAGATGTGCAACTTGGATTGGGGCCAGTGTTGCACCAGATATAAAATACAGATACCCAGAGATTCCCTGATCTTAGTCAGTAGCCTCAGAGTACAAAAGGAGGGGCACTGTGAAAATATTGAAAAGAAAAGAAAAAATATAAAACAGTACCGAGCTCAGTAAAAACCTGGTTGGTATGGTCCATGTGAATCCATATTATTCTCATTCAACTCAGATTTGTCATCCTCATTCAAATTGTTTCTTTTTTTATCTTTGGAATTTAACTCTTTTCACATTGATCTTAGGCGGACACAATCTTACTTATATTTCCTATGCACCCTTTGAAATCTACTTTTCCAAAACCTAGGATATGTGTGTACAGTTTTTCTTTAGTATCTCAAAACCCAGGAGGTAGATGCCATTCCCTTAGATTCTCATAATTTTCACCTATGATAATATGCTATTTCCTCTTTGTTGATGACCATAATATTTCTAATATAATTTTCCCATTTTGTTAGACCAATATAGATTTTGCCTCTGGTACAATGGATTACTCATAATTGGAGCTTTCAAACAAAATCTTTTTAATATTCCACTGTCCTGAGGTAAAAACCAGTTCCTAGTGCTGTTAAAAGCAGTTGAGAAAGATAAAAGATGCTTCATGGAAGTTAATAGCAGTCATCAGAAAGGCTTCCCAGAATCTCTGGAGCTTCCACCAAAGTCCTAAAACTGCTTTTATGCTCTTTCCTCCAAAGGTCCATTGGCTGAGAACCAGATAAGTCCACCTTATGGCCAACTTAATGCAGACCTCCTTTCTTAAAACTCTACTTGAAATTGTGGGATATTATTTCATGCTACCCCTTTTCTACCAGTATCCTAGTTTGGTGGTTTCAGCTCTTCCCCTTTTTGCAGGATGTCATTAAAACAAGTAAAAAGAGTTAACTTCATAACTAAGGCAGTTAGTACAGTGGATGGAGCCCTGAATGTGCAGACAGGGAGACTTGAATTACAATCCTGCCTCAGGATTTAACTGTGTTACCCTGGGCAATTCACTTACACTCTGCTTCAGTTTCCACATCTATCAAACAAAGACAATTAATAGTATCTGTCTCCCAGCATTGTTATGAGGGTTGTAAATTGTAAAGTGCTTTGCAAACCTCAGAGTATTATATGAATGTTGTCATTACTATTATTATTAATTATATTTTGGCATCATAAAGGCTGCCACAGATTTCTGGCTACTTGTAGTTTTCCATAATGATTGCATCATGTCTCTGTTCCAGGCTTGTGATACTACTTGATCTCCACATCTGTGTCCATTTTCTGTTCAAGTGGTCTGTAGTATTCTCCTATAAGAAATCCCCTCCTGTTCCTTCCAACATTGATTTTCAGCTAAATATTATACACTATCCTACCTCATCATAAATTTTGAATTTTCATCAAAAATATGCCTTCCTAATGTCCAGTGCTATTCTCTTCCTTTACTCTTTCTTTTGAATAAGGTATAGGAAGCCATAGTTTTGATAATCATCAAAATTCTTTCATACCTGCATGGTAAAATTTTTCTCTAGGATTTAAACTTTTTATTTGTTCTTAATGTCTGAAATTTGGACATTTGTATATAGATATTTGAGACCATAATTATCTACTGGCTCCTTTTGGGGATTTCATCTGCTCTGAAATTCTGAATATTTCACCTGTTGTTCTTCTCTCTTTATCATAGCCTCTTCTCTTGGCACTGAGTCAAATCTTCTTTAGATTACATGGAACTTCAGAGTTTATCTCATTTAAAGAATACCTGTAAAAAATTACCTCTACAGAATATCAGACAGTATTTATCTTACCTTTTCATGTAGGCTCCAAAGGAGGAGGAATTCACTACATATTGATGCTGACCGTTTCCCTTTTGAACATCTATAATTCATAGAAAACTTTTCTCTTAGATCAAGCCTTAATTTGCCTCTCTAATTTCCCCAGTGTTGTTTCAAGTTCCTATTATATAATTATTCTCTTAACAACCACTGGTAACTAAAGCTTTGTTTCTTGAAAGGCTGGGGCAGGCAGATTCTCTCTGCCTCTATTTCTCACTGTCTTTGGCTTTGTGTGTGTCTTTCTCCTTACCTATCTTTTCTTCTGTCTTCCATATGTCCATCTTTCCATTTATCAATGCATCTGTCTTTCTGTTTCCTTAGCATCTCTTTATATCCTATATCTTTGAAGTATCTCATATTTATAGTATACAAGGATCTCACATTTACATTATCAGCAAGTTAATCAAAGTGAGAAACATGCTCACACAGAAGTGAGATCTCAATAGATGAAGCCAGAAATGTAGTTTATTGCATACTTGCAAGAGTGGGTGTCCTGCACATAGGCACAGAAAGAGCTGGGCATAGCCAGTCATGATCCCTACTCCCAGTCATGAGACCCCTCCCCTGTCACTCATTGGCTGCATACAACTCCCTGAACTCCCTATTCCACATTTTGCTCCTATATATGTTCCCCCTCCTTTCTCATGAATTGCATGTCCATTCAAATGAGGTTGCTCTGACATGGGCTGTGTTGGTTCATATTTAACAATTTGTTATGCATGGCTACAAGTTTCTGACCTATTACCTGATCAGAAGCCAGGTTCTACCAAGCCACAACTCTAGCTGGAACAAATTACTTCTTATTTACATCCTGTTGTGTTTCTTTTGAGGATAGGAGTATATATACATGTGACTTCTGTGGAAATAGAACTCCTTCCCTGGCTTCTCACATTCTCTCCTATTTTATTCAGATTCTGTTTCCACATTTTCTTCAAACTTAGTTAGTGCTTCTCTGTCTTCCTTATATGAATTCTTTTCATCAACCTCCCCTTTAACTAGTTACCTATTGCACAGGTGGATCTCCAGTTGTGGGTTAGTGTAGGTCAAGGTTTTCCTGTCATAGTACCACCACAGGTCTGCCCTGGCTTTGCTCAGTTTCCATGATAATTATTAATAAAAAATAATTTTTACATTCTACCATCTGATACTTATGGGAGGCCTTGGCATCTCAATGAATCACTAACTCATTTGCATTGACAAATTGAAGGGAGGCTGTTGGGGCAGCTAGGTGGCACAGTGAATAAAGCACCAGCCCTGGAGTCAGGAGGACCTGAGTTCAAATTCAGCCTCAGACACTTAACAGTTACTAGCCATGTGACCTTAGGCAAGTCACTTGACCCCAATGCTCTGCATTCTCCCATCCAAAAAAAAGCAAAAAAAAAATAATAAAGTTGAACTATTTACATTCCTACATAGAAAAATGATAATTGTAACTCATAAGACTTTTCTCGGTATGAGGATGGTCAAAGAGAATATGTTGTGTATATGTATAGGAGGGTGTATGTGGGTATAAATATATATGCATGTGTATATGTGTGTACAAGTATACATGTACAGAGGGCACAGGATGAGTTGAATACGAAGGGATGATATCTGAAAAATAAAATTAAGAGGTGAGAGAGGAATATATTGGGAGGAGAAAGGGAGAGATAGAATAGGGTAAATTATCTCATATGAAAGAAGAAAGAGAAAACTATTACAATGGAGGGGAAGAGCAGGAAGGTGGAAATGAATGAGTCAACCTTACTCTCATTGAATTTGGCTTAAAGAGGAATAACACACACACACTCAATTGGGTATCTTATGCTACAGGGAAATAGGGGGAAAGGGATAAGAGCAGGGATGATAGAAGGGAGGGCAGATTGGAGGAGAGGGTAGTTAGAAGCAAACACTTTTGAAAAGGGACAGGGTCAAAGGAGAAAATAGAATAAGTTGGGGGGCAGGATAGGATGGAGAGAATTATTGTTAGTCTTTCACAATGTAACTACCATGAAAATGTGTTGCATAAACATACATGTGCAACCTGTGTTGCATTGCTTTTCCTCCGGAGGACGGGGGGATGGTGAGGAAGGAAGAAGGGAAAAGATCTGGATCTCCAAGTTTTAAAAACAAATGTTTAAAAGATTTTTTATTTACATGCCACTGAGAAATAAGATATACAGGCACTGGGGTATAGAAATCCATCTTGCCCTACTAGAAAGTTTGGGGGGTGGGGAGGAGGATATTGTTGTGATGAATAAAGAAATAGAGAGTACAAAATGAAAGTGTATTTTATAAGTGCTCAACTGCTCAGGGCAAGACCCAAATCAAGCAGCCCTGAACAGGGGTAGAGCACTGGTATATAAAGGCAAAAAACACACACAAAACTTGCGAAAGCAGGAATTAACAAAAGCTAAAATCAGCAATTGGTTAATACTGGTTACATAGCCGTATTAAGGACTGACAATTAATTTCATTTCTCCAGACAGCGTGGATATGGAAAGTACCTAGGGCGGGAAATCTTGGCACATGCATGTTTTTCTTAGCAGGTCCTTCTGTCAGTAAGTCCTCTACCATGAAGAATGAAGACAAAATGGCCAGCAAGGCTCTGAAATAGGGACAAAGTTGTAACCGGTATTTTACACGCAGCATTCCCAACTTCTTATGTGAATGTGGCAAACCCTTTTCACAGTGGGGACCACATCATCATAGTGATGAAGGGGGCCAGCCTCAAGGGGCTGGTAGCGGAGATCTCTGAGAGTGAGTAATTTGATAGAGTGAATGTGGAATTTGACAAATTGGAGAAAGCAATTAATCAGTCATGGACCTAAAATAAGAGCTAGGTTGAGGAGGATAAGAGGCATGGCTAGGGTAGACACCAAAGTAGTGAGCTAAGGGGATGTTCGAAACAGTGATTGGTACCAGTTTTCAGCATTTTCCTTTTCCTTCTGTCAGATGGCTGTTAAATTTTTGCAGACCAAACTTAAACTTTCCTGCACCATGCTGGAGGTGTTTGTGTAAAAGCAACAGGATTCCCCGAGGGCAGCACAGAAGCCCCCTGCCAGAGGAATAGCAGATCTAGGCCCTGCAGTTTTGGAGGACCATCTCCACAAGCTAATCAACCTACCTCTCCAGGATGGAGATGGAGTGCTCTAGGTGGGAGAAATCAATGTCCACCTGTACACTAAGTTCACAGTAGTTAGTGTCCCCCTTAATTAGGTTGGTTGCCCCAACAGCAGCCGACCCCACCCATCCTAACCCCACCAAGATGGGGATGAGGAAGGGTGTCACATGCATTTGGCAGAAGGTTTGGACTTCCCTTGGGGCAAAATAGCTCCATCCCTCCTCACCAGAGAGAAGGGAGACCTAGGGGATTATTGTTGTCAGGATAAAAAGGGTGCCAATTGGAGGCTTCTGAGATAGGAACACTGTGGCCAAAACACACCTGGTAAGACTGCTGAGACAGACCCACCAGGCTCCTGGCAGGGCAGGAAAGTAATCAGAACTAGAGGGTTGAACTTCAAGGGTAAAGCCACAAATGGGGCTATAAGGAAAATCAGACAAGACAGTTTTCTTGGTTGTTAGGCAGATCCAGGAACCTTGGACATCTCCCAAAGTGAGCCTTGGCTGACTCCAGTTATAGTTGCCATATTCTATTTTGGGCTGGATAGTGGCATTAACCATCATTCCAACACGGTAGAGGGGGCCGGACGGCCATGTATAACCAACACTATGGAGCCAAATCAGGGCAAGAAGAGTTTATCATGCCATAGGCTGCCTGGAAAAGCCACATAACAGATGGACTGGGGGTCTCTGTGCTCAGGGAAAAGCCACCCGCACTTGGGGTGGGTTGAGGATTAGGGGCTCGGTGCTCATGCTTGGGTTGGGGAGATATATGAGGGGGCAGAACAAGGGAACCCAAAGGGCCCATAGGGAGAGAGGAGGGTGTGGTCCTGTGCCCAGTGATGGCTAGATACAGTTTAACCTGACCCTGGGGCCCTGTACAATTCCTGGAGAAACAGCCCCTTGGAGAGATAGTGCAGAGGTACAGGGAAAGGACAGGTTGGACACTCTGATAAGTTGAAACCTGGTCACAGATCACACCCGGGTAATCTCTGACATGCACCTATGTGTAGAGGGTCCAGGTGGTCAAGGGCCTGGGAGTATGGGGGTTACCCAAGAGTGACAGTAATAGGGAAGCAGCAAATAAGGAACAAGAGAAGGGAACCAGCCTGTTTCAAATGATCCTTGTGTACTTCTGCTTTCCATTCTGAGGAGACCCTAGTCTTTACTCTGATGTAATGGAGCTAAGTAGGAATAGAGTCCACTTATACAGCAGTGGATGTAGTGAGAATCACAGAGTGAGGTCCCTTCCACTTTGGTTCCAGACCCAAAGTGGCGAATTTCTTTACCAGAACAGAGTCTCCAGGCTGGAAAAGGTGAGCTGAGGCCAAGCTCAGAACCAGGAGGGCAGAATGAACTGAGGACAGGAGTCCTTTCTTAGTTGCCTGCAGGCCCTGTAGGAACTTGATGAGGGAAGAATAAGGGATTTCAGCATTTAGATCTTCCCAGATTAAGGGAAGAATGGGTGGTGGACTTACAAAGATAATTTCAAATGAGGTCGGTCCCAGTTTGTTGGGGGTACACCTGCTCCTAAGCAAGGCCAGTGGCAGCAGGGTGACCCAGGACTCCTGAGTTCCCAAAACAAGCTTGATGAGAAACTCTTTTGGAGTCCTGTTTGCCCTTTCCACTTGCCCTGAGCTTTGAGGCCGATATGCACAGTGTAATTTCCAGGTGATTCCAAAAGGTTTTGCTACTGCTTGTAATACTTTTGCCACAAATACCGGCCCATTTTCTGAACCAATTCCCATGGGGAGGCCGAATCAAGGAACAATTTCATTAAGGACTTTCTTTCCTACTGTTAAGGAACCATGTGAAGGTGATTTTACCTCAGTGAAGTTGACCTCCCATTGTTCTCCCCACTGTAACCCCCGTATTCTAACTTCCACTGGCCCTATTTTCCCTGTTTTGTATTCACCTGTGCGCATGTCTCTCAGCATCTTTCAAAATGCTAGACAGATGCTCATTTAGATGGGGAATATGGTACCTCTCTCTCAGGAGAAGACCAAGTTTCTTTTCTCTCAAGTGAGTAGTCTGGTGTAGGAGCCATATCTACTTCCCTCCCAGGGATTCAGGGACTAGGAGGAGGTCATCTGGGAGGACCCACCAAATCGAATCCTCCTTCACCCCTTTTGATTTACAAAAGAATCCTCTCACTTGGAGTAGGAAGGGGGAAAGAGGCAGGGTGGGCATCTCTACACGGGAACAGACAGTTGGAGAAAGGGATGAGACAGCTGCCTGATGAGTGGCAAGGTCTGCCTCACAGTTACCTATCACCTCTAGGGTGTCTCCTACTAGATGAGCCAGGCAATGAATGATGGAGATGTGAGAGGGAAGTCAGACAGAGTCAAGATGAGATAGGATTTCCTCTCGGTTCTTTTTAGCTCTGCCAGCCACAATCAGAAGGCTGTGTTCACAGTTGATGGTGGTGTGGACGTGGGCAGTGGCAAAGGCATAGCAGCTATCAGTGTAGATGTTAGCTGACTTCCCTCCTGTAAGGTGGAGAGCCTGGGTCAGGGAAAGCTTGGCATATTGGGCAGAGGATCTGGGAGGGAAAGGAGAGGACCACAGGACTGCAAGGGATGGGAATCACATGACTGCAGCTACAGCCCTATGTATCCCAGCATCCACGAAGCTGCTGCCATCCATGAAGAGGATCAGCTCAGGATTCTGCAGGGGTATGTCAGCTTGGACCTTGAAGCTTGGATCTGATTAATGACCTTAAGGCAGTCTTGGACAGTAGGAGAAGGTGGGTTGGGGCTTGGGCAGGAAGCAGGGTGGCAGGATTAAGAGCAGAGGTTTTAGAAAAATCAGGTGGGGCTGATCCAAGAGGAGTACCTGGTACTAGGTCAGGCTGGAGTTAGAGAGCCATCAAGTAGGATCACTATGGAGGGGAGTAGCCATGGAATGTGCAGCAGAGACAGAAAGGGGCTGGCCAAGCAGCAACTTATCAGCCTCTTTAACAAGGAGGGCTGTAGTGGTGACTGCCTGGAGGCAAGGGGACTAGCCAGTTGCAACAGAATCAAGGTGGTTTGAGAGATAAACAACAGGGTGGTGCCAAAGGCCAAGGGTTTGGGTGAACATACCTTTAGCCACTCCATCAGACTTGGCGACAAAGAGATGGGATGCCTTAGTTTTATCAGGCAAGGCTAAAATTTTACAGGCACAGAAGCCAACGAAGCTTTTAGAACATCAAAAGTCTTGTTCTGATGAGGACCAATAAAGAGGTTTAGAGCTGGCTGTAACGAAATACAGGGGCTTTTCAATCTCAGCAAAACCTGGAATCCAGAGCCAGCAGTAACCTACCATACCCAGGAATTCCCAAACTTGTTTCTTAGTCTTTGGGACAGGGAAGTCTAGGATGGTTTGAATATGAGAAGAGGAAAGGGTTTGAGTG
>JAQQSW010024414.1:0-10091 GCA_028646575.1 Pseudocheirus occidentalis | reverse complement strand
AGAGCATTTTTTTAAATGTGGCTATAGATAGCTTTGATAACTTTGTCTGAACACTGATCATATCTTTTGATTATTTACCCCTTGGGGAATGGCTCTTATTTTTTATAAATTTGACTCAGTTCTATGTTTGTTTCAGAAATGAGGCTTTTAGGAGAGGAACTTGCTTCAGAATGTTTTTCACAGTTATATTGCTAACTGTATTTCCCTTCCTCATATTCCCCTACCATTTATTCTATTTATCCTTTCATTCTGTCACTCCTCAAAAGCGTTTTGCTTGTGGCTTCTCCCTCACCCAACGTGTCCTCACATATACCAACCCCCTTCTCTTATCCTTTTCCTGTTGTACTTTCCTGTAGGGTAAGCTATATTCGTATAATAAATTAAGAGTGTATGTTATTCTTTCTTTGAACCATTTCTGATGAGAGTAAGGTTCACTCACTCCCCCTTAACTTCTCTTTCCTTTCTTCCACTCTAAAAGCTTTTTTTGCCTGTTAAAGATGATATACCCCATTCTACCTCTCTCTTTCTCTTTCTCCTAATACCTTCCCCTCTCTCACCCATTATTTTTATTTTTTTCAGATTTCATACCTTCATATTCAACTCATACATGTGCCCTCTCTCTCTCTCTCTCTCTCTCTCTCTCTAAATACATATATATATATATGTATGTATGTATGTTTATATATACTCCTTCTAAGTTCCCTATTAATGAGAAAGATCTTATGCTTTGCAAAAAAATGGTTCCCATGTAGGAATTTAAAGAGTTTAAGCTTATTAAGTCCCTCATGATTTCCCTTTCCTGTTTACCTTTTCATGATTCTATTGAACTGTGTATTCAAAAGTTTAATTTTCTTATTCAGCTCTAGTAATTTCATCAAGAATGCTTAAAATTAATCTATCTCATTGAATATCCATTTCCCCCTGTAAGATTATACTAAGTTTGGTTGGGTAGATGATTCTAGGTTTTAACACTAGCTCCTTTACCCTTCAGAATATCATTTCTAAGCCTTCTGATTCTTTAAGACAGAAGCTACTAAATATTGTGTTATCCTGACTGTGGCTCCATAATACTTGAAATGTTTCTTTCTGGCTGATTGCGATATTTCCTCCTTGACTTGGGAACTCTGGAATTTGATTATAATATTCCTGTGAATTTTCCTTTCAGGATCTCTTTCAGGAGGTGTTCAGTGCCTTCTTTCAATTTGTATTTTACCCTCTTGTTCTAGAATATCAGAGATGGATAATTTCTTGAAAGATGATGCCTAGTCTCTTTTCTATTATGGCTTTCTGGTAGTTCAGCAATTTTTTTAAATTGTCTCTTCTAGATCTATTTTCCAGGTCAGTTGCTTTTCTAACAAAATATTTCACATTGTCTTCTACTTTTTTTAATTTGTTAGATTTTGTTTTATTGTTCCTTGATTTCTCATGAAATCATTAGCTTTCACATGCTCTATTCTAATTTTTAAGAAATTATTTTCTTCACTGAACTTTTTTTACCTCTTTTGCCCTTTGACCTAGTCCATATTTTTTATTTTCTTATTTCTTATTTTCTTCAGTATTTTTGCATCTCTTTTATCAAGCTGCTGACTTCTTCTTTTCATCATTTTCTTGTATTACTCTAATTTCTTTTGACAAGTTTTCCTCTACCATTCTTACCTAATTTTCAAAATCTTTTTTGAATTCTTCCATAGCCTGAAATAATTTCTATTTTGCTCAGCAGCTTTGTATGCCAGAGCTTTGACTGTGTTGTCTTCTGATTCTGTGTTTTCATCTTCTATGTCACCATAGTTACTGTCCATATTCAGAAGTTTTTTCCCCCCATTACTTTCTCATTTTCCTACTCTATAACTTGATTTTTATCTCTTTGTTAAAGTAGAGTGCTGCTTTCAGGGTGGAAGGAGCATTGTCTCAAGCTTCAGGAGTTTTGTGCAGCTGTTTCAGAGATACTTCTAGGAATCTGTAAGTCTTCAGTTCTTCCAAAGCAGAATGATACAAGAAGAGGTGTTTACTCCTCTCCTGACCTATGCTCTGATCTGTGATTAATTACAAGCAATATTTTCTGTCCTGGAACTGTGAAGTGGGTTCCCCCTCCTCTTTTGCTGCAAACTCTGCTATGCTAGCACTCCTTCTAACCCTGGAATACCCTCTCAGGTCTGTGACCTGGATCCAAGTATGGGCAAAGAAACAGATTCATGGCTCAGTGCTAACAAAGAGACCAGTTGTCCAACTCCATTACCATCTGTGGTCTAAGAATTCCAGAAGCAGCTGCTGCCTCTGCTGCTGCTGATTTAGTCACTCCCAAGGCCTGCCTCTGGTTTACTATGACTGGGCCTGGACTTATGGGGCCTATACTTGCCTGTGCTCCACTTTCACCCAGGTACAGGAGACTTTTCTGCTGACTTTATAAATTGTCTTTGGTGTCTCTGGGCTGAGAGGTCTGGAGAGTGCCACTGCTGCCACTGATTTAGTCGCCCTAGGCCTGCTCTGGGTTTGCTGATGTCCATGTACTCACACACAGCCTGTGCTAGACTGTGCTCCTCTCTCATCCTGGTGATACAGATATTTTCTTCTGCTCTTCCAAGTTGTCTTGGGCTGGAAATTTATTTCACTACTTTTTGTGGGTTTTGCTACTCTAGAATTTGTTTAGAGCCATTTTAAAAAATGCATTTGGAGGGACTTGGGAAAGAGCTCAGGCAAGTCCCTGTCTTCACTCTGCCATCTTGATACTGCCTCCTTGGCAAATTATTTTTGATCTTTTAATGGCAGATGATTGACATTTTTAAATTTCAATTTGATTTCAATTGCTTTTTTTCATTTTCATTTTGATTTAAATTCAATTTGTTTTCAATTTGATCTTAATATGGTTTATGAATCCAACTTATTTTTTTAGAATTAAAATTTAAAGGTAAATATTTCTGAAACTGTGTCTCTAGGTACTTCAGGTGATCATTTAATTTTAACTCTTTTAATTAGATGTTTGGGAAGGTTATTTTCAATGACAAAATCATCTGTAGCTGTAAACATTTTTGAAAGAACAATTTTCAACCCTAATCCTTATGTTAACTTTTTAGTAAAACTTTCAATTTCATCTTTTAATAAAAAAGTTACAAATCTTTTCCTTGAAGATAGTACTTTACATCATTGAGTTTTTAAATATCCAAATTAATAACAGTTTTGAAAGCTATAAGTTATTATGAAAGAAATTAATGAAATCAGACTTTTGTTCAGTCAAAAATATGTAACTTCATATGTCAGTTTCAATAATCTGTTTAAACTTTGCTCTCTTGATAGTCACCTTACATCTACATTTAATAATAAGCTTTTATAATCAGAGTCCATGTCGTTCCAAAGGTTTTTAAACAAATAACTGTTAATTGCACAGCTTTTAATGAAGCTAATGATTTTGATAGCATAATAAAGCACAACTAACTTTGGTAATTTGGGGGGAGGTTTATGATTGCCTTCCAATGGATCATGTAGTGAGTAAAAGTGATGTGTTCGTTACCAACAGTTAAAACTTTCTACAAAAGAAACATTTTCAACCATCATTGATTCACCACCATCTGTACAGACTACAATGCAATTTTTCCTCTGCAAACCTACATTTGTGAAAAATTCATAGGTATACATCTTTTCCTTTTGTGTGAACTTCCAAAGGACAACAAAACAATAATTCTTCACATATGCTTCTTTCATAAACATATCTTAGATAAAGTACCAACTGTGCCATGTTAGGAAATAGCTGTTGTTTAAAATAAATGAATTGCAAACTTTGAAATTCCTTCAAGCCTGGTAATAAGCTGCTGGAATTGTCCATTACTAAAGTTTTAGAAACCATATCATTTGATATATGAATTTTACAAATTTCATCTACATACTTTTTATCATGAAATATTTCTGACATTTTAACAGCAGTAGGTAGCACAAGCTCTCCTATTTTGTCTCCTATAGAGTAGTGTTTTTTATTTTTTTTTACAATTAAATATGAAGTTTCATAAGATGCAAATAAATACTTTTTGTTGACAGTAACAAATTTCTCAAAACAGTATTCTTCTATATTTGAAGATTTTAAAAGCAATACAAAATATTCCTTTGGTTTATTGAAGTATGCTGCGTGCTTAGTATTAAGATGTCATATTAGTTTGGCTGGTTTCATGTTCTCCATAGCCAAACTTCATTACAAATTGAACAAAGAGGTTTTTACACACTAGGATCATTACTAGAAGTAAATGTACATTGAAAAAGTGATTCCACATTTTTTTCCTTGTCAATGTAGGAATGGTATAACCTGGTAGCAAAGATTCTGCCACATTATCATCAATATTTTTACCTCTTTTGTCTAAATATCCACAAATGAA
The DNA here is from genome assembly GCA_028646575.1 of Pseudocheirus occidentalis. Lineage (NCBI taxonomy): Eukaryota > Metazoa > Chordata > Mammalia > Diprotodontia > Pseudocheiridae > Pseudocheirus > Pseudocheirus occidentalis. The sequence goes on along the minus strand of JAQQSW010024414.1, from coordinate 5,733 downwards.
AAAATATTGTTGTCCTAAAATAGAAATAAATATTCCTAATAAGTTCTCAAATAAATACTACCTTTAGTGTATGAAATGACAGTTACATGACCGTATATGGGGTGCAAGCCACTGTTTAAGAAGCACTGGTCTAGTAAAAGTATGAGATAGTGAAGTTGGGGCATATTTTTTGAGGATTGGCAGTAAACAAAAATGTATTAGGAAGGAGAATAAAGACACCAAGTTGACAATTCTTCAAATATAAATCATAGTGCATATGAATCCCACTATGAAAACAGGGTTAGAGTAAGGGGAAGAAATTAGAGAATAGCTCTCCTTTAAGGTGTAACACCTGAAATAAAATCTGACTAGGCTTTACTTAAATTAGGATTCTATAACTTGCACTCAGAAAAGCCCTTGGCAGTACTTTGAGTGTCTCATTGGCAGATATTCTTGCATACAAAGTCATTGTACTCTTCACTTTCCCTTATAGGCATGCTCCAAACATAAGCAATCCCTTGCCAGTCACTTATTAATTCTTCTACATGTTGCTCCCATCTATCTCTTTCCAATCCCATCATTACAAAGTTTGTGATTTCATCATGCCTTAACCTGTACTCTTGAAGTTGGCTTCTAAGTGGTCTCCAATTTCCATTCATCTATACAACTTCCCAATTGATATTACTTAATGACAACTCTGAACTTTGCAGCTCTTCTGCTCAAGAAGCTTCAATATTCTCATATATCTTCTATGAGAAAAAGTAAGCTTGGTCAAGTTTTTAAAGTTCCTCACCATGTGGGTTATTTTTGGAGACTAATTTTGCATTTTTCCTATATTCACCATTCAAACTAAACTAAATTTCTTGCTATTCCTCAAATGTATCATTCATTTTCTTTCTGTCATGAACTATTTCCTCTATGTCCAAAATACTGTCCCTCTTCATCTCAATATCTTGGGATCCCTAGGACCTCTTTTCAGGAGGCAGAGACAAGATGGCACCATAGAAGCAGGAAACCTCTGTGAAATCCCCCCATAACAACTTCAAATACATATAAAATATGACTCAAAACAACATTTAGGGCTACAGAACCCACAAAGCAACAGTGAGAAACAAATCTCCTGTTGAAGGTAGCCTGGCAGATGAAGAAGAAGGGTTCATCACAGTACCATGGGAGCTGAGCGCAGCCCTGTATGAGCCCACAGTTTTAGTCCTGGAGTCACCCCAACCAGCACCTACAGCAGACTTCAAGAGAGTGGATCGCCATCAACAGTGGCAGCTTACAAAATTATCAAGCCATAAATGCCAAAGAAAAAGTGAGAGGTCAGTGTAGAACTCTGTTGGAACTGGGTGGGGAGGGGATGGAGTAACTCCCCTGACCCAGAGCTAAAAGTGGTGGAGACATGACAGGCCTGCAGCCACCTACATGTGGCTGCTTCAGAGGTTGTAGCCTGCAGATTATGGGAGGGGGTGGGCAAGTCAACATTCAGAGGGTAATTGCTCTTTATTTAACCTGCCTGGATCTAAATCACAGTCTTAGGTGGTAGGGCTGAGGTGTGTGACCAATGAGCCAGATGAAGTGGGGGCAGCAGAGACAGTGCCCTCCTAATACCTCCAGCAACTGTGAAAACCCCAGCAATTTGGGACAAAGCTGAACCCTCTAGAAGCACAGTTCTACTGTGGCAAAGAGTTCAAAAGTCAAGTAACTGAGTGGCAACATGAGCAAGCAAAGGAAACAAAGCAAGCAGAGTAACCAAACTTTGGATTCCTTTTAGGGGGACAAAAAGGATTAAATCATGGAACAGGAGGAAGACAATGAACTCAGAACTCCTGAACCAAAAGCTTCAAGGAAAAATATGAATTGGTTACAGGTGATGGAGGATCTCAAGAAGGATTTTGAAAATCAAGAAGAGAAGTGGAGGAAAATTTGGAAAAAGAAATAAGAATGATGCAAGAAAATCATGAAAAGGGAGTCAACAACGTGATTGAAGAAAATAACACCTTGAAAAATAGATTAGCTCAAATGGCAAAAGATTCCCAAAAAGCCAGTTAGGAGACAAATGCCTGAAAAAGGCATTTGCCAAATGGAAAAATAATCTCAAAAGCTCACTGAAAAGAATAATTCCTTCAGAATTATATTGGAGAAAATGGAAACTAATGACTTGATGAGTAATCAAGATACTATAAAACAGATTCAAACCAATGAAAAAAATAGAAGGCTATGTGAAATAACTCATTGGTAAAACCACTAACCTGTAAAATAGATCCAGGAGAGGAAATTTAAAAATTATTGGACCACCTGAAAGCCATGATCAAAAAAAGAACATAGAAATTATCCTTCAATAAATTCTCAAAGGAAATTGCCCTGATATTTTAGAACCAGAGGAAAAAATAGAAATGGAAAGAATTCACCAATCACCTTTTGAAAAGATCCCAAAAAGATAACTCCTAGGGATATTATATCCAGGTTCTGGAGTTCCCAGATCAAATAGAAAATATTACAAGCAGCAAAGAAGAAACAATTAGAATATTGTGGAAACGCAATCAGGATAACACAAGATCTAGTAGCTTCTCCATTAATGGATGTAAAGGCATGGAATATGGTATTCCAAGATCAAAGAGCTAGCATTAAAACCAAGAGTCACCTACCCAGCAAAACTGAGAATACTATTTCAGGGGGAAATGTGGTCATTCAATGAAATAGAGGTCTTTCAAGCATTCTTGAAGAAAAAAACAATGTTGAATAGAAAATTTGGCATTCAAATACAAAAAGCAAGAGAAGTATGAGAAGGGAAACAGGAAAAAGAAATCATAATGAATTTAACAGCATTTAACTATATGCATGCCCACATGGAAAAATGATCATTGTAACTTATGAAACTTTTCTTAGTATGAGTATAGTTGAAGAAAATATAAATGTGTGTCTGTGTGGTTAGATAGATAGATAGATAGATGGATAGATAGATAGATAGATAGATAGATTGATAGATTGATAGATATAAATATGTATATGTATGTATGTATGTATGTATACACACTATATATATATATGTCTATATAGGAGTGTAAATGTGAGTATGAATACATATGTGAGCATGTGTATATATGTGTACTGGTATACATAGACCGAGGGCATGTGATCAATTGAATAGGAAGGGATGATATTTAAATAGTGAAATTGAGAGGTGATAGAGGAATATAATGAGAAGAGAAGGGGAGAGACACAATGTGGTATGTTATTTCATATAGAAGAGGCAAGGAATAACTTTTACAATAGAGGTGAAGAACAAGAAGGCAAAAAGGAAGGAGTGAATCTTACTCTCATTAAATTTGTCCTAGGGAAGGAATTACATACACCCTAAATTGGGTATTTTGCCATGCAGAATAGGGGGAGGGGATAAGAGTGGGGATGATAGAAGGGAGGGCAGATTGGGAGGAGGGTAGTTAGGACACACTTTTGAAAGAGGACAGGATCAAAGTAGAAAATGAAACAAGTGGGGGGCATGATAGGATGGAGGAAAATATAATCAGCCTTTCACAATATATCCACTATGGAAATGTTTTGTGTAACTACACATGCACAAGCTATACTGAATTGCTTATCTTTCCAGTAAGGGTGGGTGATGAGGGAGGTAGGGAAAGAACCTGGAATTCAAATTTGTAAAATTAAATTGTAAAAAATTATTATTGTTGTTGTTGTTGTTATTGTTATTATTATTATATGCTACTGGGAAATAAGATATACAGGCACTGGGATATGCAGATCCATGTTCCCCCACTTGAAAGTCAGAGGTGGCATCTGGAGGATATAGCAGAGAGCAGATTGGGGGACAGGATATACAGTGTGATACTTGTTTCATGGTGGTGAGTAGGGAAAAGACAGGGAGAAAATTTGTAACTCAAAATCTTGTGGAAATGAATGATGTAAACTAAAATAAACATAAATTTTAATTTTAAAAAGAGGAATTCTTAGCACCATTTAGGTTTTAGGGTGGAGCTCAAATACTACTTTCTGCACATGATATTTTCCTTATGCCTCTCCCCTCTCTACCTCACTCCCTGTTGTTAGTGATTTCCCCCTATATAATACTATTTAATTTGGCTATATTTTGAATTTCGTTAAATATACCATCTCTCTCTGTCTCTGTCTCTCTGTCTCTCTTCTCTGTCTCTCTCTCTCTCTGTCTGTCTCTCTCTCTCTCTCACATACACACATATATGCATGCACACATGCACACATGCACGTCCACACTCCATAAACTCTATCTTCCTTCTCTTTTCATTCTTCTTACAATTACTCCAACATGTATTCTTTGATCTCATTATACTAGGCTCTTTGCCATATCATAAACAAACAATTCATATGTCTGGGCAACAGTCATTTTCTCTGGCTTTCCTCCTTAACTGGAATGTCCTTCCTCCATATCTGTGTCCATTGCTTTCTCAGGCTTCTTTTAAGTCCTAGTTAAAATGTTACCTTTTACATACAAGCAGTCTTTCCCAATAGCCCTTAGTTTTAGTGTCTCTTTCTTTTAATTATTTCTGATTTATCCTGCATGTAGCTTGCTTATATATATCTGCTTGTTTGCAAATATTTACTCTACTATTAGATTGTGAGCTCCTTATGGGCAGGGACTGTCTTTGAGCTCTTTCTTGTCTCTTCAATATTTAGCACATTATCTGTCAAATAGTAGCCACTTAATAAATGTTTATTGACTGAATGACTACTCTGGTTTTAGCCTGATAAAACATAAGCTTCTTGCGGATAGGGTAATTTCACTTTTATCTCTATCTTTAGAATCTAGCACAGTTCTCAGATTATAGTATAAATGTGTGTTAAATTGAAATCAAACTGAAGACAAATTAATTTAGTAAAAGAAGAGATGAAATTCTCAAGAAAACTCTCACTAAAAAAAATGAACTTCCCATGTGTCCCAGCACTTTCATTTCTTTCTACTATTTGGAGAGTTACTCAACATGCTGAAGGTTTTTCTCTTTGTTTAGATATTTAAAATAATCTGGACAATATATATTTAATCTATTTTATTTTTCCTATGTGAATTATGAGACAAATCTCTTTCAATTGCTCTGAGGCATCAATTAGCTGGCCATGCTGTATTCCATGGTTTTATACAATCTAGACAAGGCAAAGTGAAATTGTAGATAGAGTGCTCTTACTGGAATCAGGGAGTCTTGAATTCTAATTTGAATACATACATACATATATATGTGTGTGTGTGTGTGTGTGTATATGTATGTATGGATGGATGGATGGTTGGATGGATTTATTCACCCCTTAATGCAGAAGCTGCTAGATCTTGTGGTATCCTGATTGTGTTTCCACAATATTCAAATTGTTTCTTCTTGACTGCTTGCTCTATTTTCTCCTTGACCTGGAAGCTCTGGAATTTGACTGTAATATTCCTAGGGGTTTTCTGTTGGGGATCTTTTTCAACAGGGGATTGGTGAATTCTTTCAAGTTCCATTTTGCCCTCTGGTTCTAAAATATCAGAGCAATTTCCTTGAGAATTTCTTGAAGGATGATTTTAGATTTTTTTTTGTCATGGCTTTCTGGCAGACCAATAATTTTTAAATTGTCTCTCCTGGATCTATTTTCCAGGTCAGCAGTTTTCCAATGAGATATTTCACATTGTCTACTATTTTTTCATTTGTTTTGATCTATTTTATAGTATCATGATTTCTTACAAAGTCATTAGCTTCCAATTGCTTCAGTCTAATCCTGAAGGAGTTATTT
>JAQQSW010024413.1:0-10093 GCA_028646575.1 Pseudocheirus occidentalis | reverse complement strand
AGATTGTGGGAGGGGCCTTACAGTGGGATCAATGTTCTGGGCTGGGGGGGTAGGGGCAAAAAGGGGAGAAAATTTGTAACTCAAAACCTTGTGGAAATGAATGATGTAACCAAGAAAATAAATTAAAATTTAAAAAAAAGTATATTAAAAAAAAAGAAACAATTCAACTACCAGGGAACCACAAATAGAAATTACATTCCACCCAACAGCTTGCTTTTACTATCAATGAGAGATCTTGGGATTTTTGTTGTTGTTCAGAAGTTTTTCAGTTCATGATGCCATTTGGGGTTTTCTTAGCAAAGATATTGGAGTGGGTTTGCCATTTCCTTCTCAGTTGACAGCTGAGGAAACAGAGGCAAAGAGTTAAGTGACTTGCCCATGGTCACACAGTTGGTAAGATTCTGAGACCAGATTTTACTTCAGGAAGATGAGTCTTCCTTATTCCAGATCTGGCGCTTTATTCACTGTGACTGAGTTTGGAATATAAGACTCTACAAGGCAAAAGAGATAGGCTTACAATTAAGAACAATTTACCATACAAAAAAACTAAGTAAAATCCCTATAGTAGGAAAAATTTACCTCTATGGAATAGAGGACTTTCAAGCATTTGTGGCAAAAACACAAGAGCTGAGCAGAAACCCTGAAATACAAACACAAGAATCCAGAGAAACACAGAAAGGTAAATTTCGTTGAACAGTTGAAAGCATCCATGATGATGATGTAGTGCTAACATTTGAAGAGAAAGGAAAGAAACAACTGTGCCTATCTTCAAAAGGTACTGGAAAGAGTTAAATATGAAAAACAGAGATCCTAGGGTTGGGTTCTTATTCTGAAGTTGTGAAGAAGGGAAAGAGAAGGGAGGAAGGGATAAAAGGAACATGTTATACAGACAATTTGCAGATCTCTTCAGCCAGTTCTAACTTTTCTCCAGACCTCCAGGCTCATAACCAGTTGCCTATTAGATATCTCTAAATGGATCTCCTATAGACACATCCAAAACAGAACTTATTATTCTCCCCACCCCTTTTCTCCAAATCTCCCTTATTACTGCTGAGTCCCACCAATTTTCCAGTCAACCAAATTTAAAACCAAGGTGTCAATCTAACTCCCAAATCTCTAAAATCTGTCACCAAGTTTTGTACTATCTACTTTCATATTCCCTTTACAAAGCTTCTACCTAGGTACATGCCTGCATCATCTCATACCTAGATTACCGCAATAACTTTCTGGTTGGTCTCTTCTGCTGCAAATTATCTCCCCCTGCTTGAGCACCATCCTCCACTCAGCTGTCAAACTAATCTCCCTAAAGCATAGACTGATCATGTCACCCAACTATTCAACAAACTCCAATAGTAACCTATTACCTCTAGGATCAAATAGAACCTGGTTTGGCTTTTTAAAGCTCTTTACAACCTGGCCCCTTTCTCTTTCTCTTTCTGTAATCTACTTACACTTTACTATCCTCCAGGTATGCTGTGATATAGCTATACCAGCTTATCTGCTATTCCTCACCTACGACAGTCCATCTCCCCACTTCTCTACCTCTTTACTTTCTGAAACTGATTTCACACATAAGCTACAATTATCTTCAATGGTGGTCTTACTGCAAATATTTATCATGTGCACTGTAATATGCTTTCCATGGGATGCATGGGGTTAGGAAAAGAGCTTTGCGATTTCCCTAAACCAACTTAGCCTGTTTTATTCTTCCTTTTCAATACTGAGCCCAACTCACTCTCCATGTGTATGGTTTATCTCAGAGATGTACAATGATGAAAAAGTTCAATAGATTGACCATCTAAAAGGCATGTTGAAATTTGGATAACAGACATTCTTCACCCCCTTGGTTCAAAGGCCAAACTCCTTTGAGTGATTACAGTTCTCTTAGAGTGGGCTCTGCAGTGTTCTGAGGCTTGATGCAATCAATATCATGTCATGTGCAAATGGGAGGATCAAGAGGACCTTGTCTTCTAAAGAGAACCCTCCATAAATCAGCACTCTGCACCAGATCTCCTCCATTACAGTGACCACTACTTTTATGGGAGTGAATATCTCACTCACTGCTGTCTCACCAGATATTTATTTAGGGTAGTTAGTTGCACAGGGTTACAGTATTTGTTGTTACATTTTCTAAGGAATCTGAATGATTCTGGTGTAATTATGGGAGACACCTTGTTGTAGAACTTATTTTAAGACAGTATTTTCTTCTACCAAATCAAATGCTTTTTGTAATCAATAAAAAGTACAATGGGATACTATATTCTCTTCATTTTCCATTTAATAGTGAAATGGTAAAGAACTGGTCCGTCACTAAATATGCAAAAGCCTGCTTGTTTCCTACTGTTGGTGACAACCTTAACTTGTATATAGACGATACTTATAAATATTTTGTAGAGGTGGAAAAATAATCATAGAAGTTGCATTTTCTTAGTATTAATAAAGTTATTTTTCTCCATGCTTTCAGTATTTTCCTTTCTTGTATCTCAAGTGTCTCAATGACTCACTATCGTGTTGCCTCTAGCATGAATCTTCTTTATATATACTTGGTCAGATTTGGGTGCTTTGCCTATCTTTATTCTTTGTAGTTACATTTCTACCATTTATAGAAACATATTTGAAGCTGTGGTATTATGCTAGTGGTAAAAAAAAAATTTCTTTAAAATTTTTGAAAATATTTTTCATTATTCTCATTTCATGATCGTAAAAAAAGTTAAAATGTTCTTGGAAAAAAGCCCGAAAACAATTTTGATTACTGTCATTTCATTTCCATCGTGTAAGACCTTTGGAATGGCTTTGCTTAGTAGGTCTTACCAAGAGTCCTTTAAATTAGTTCTTCCAAGGTTAGGTTCTTCAAATGTACACCATATCCTGTTCTCATTATTTTATCTTCTTCTTAGTTCTTATCTTAGTTCTGATGAGTCAGTGATCTGGCTGACCCAGGAATAATTCTGACATCAATAACAATTACTTCCCTGTGTGTTAAAATGTAATCTATTTGGGGCTGCTAGGTGACCTGTGGCCCCGAATTCAAATATGACCTCAGACACTTAACACTTACTAGGCATGTGATCTTGGACAAATCACTCAACCCCAACTGCCCTGCCTTCCCCCCTCCAAAAAGGAAAAAAAAAAAGTAGTATATTTTATTGTTTCTGATGTCTGGTGCGTGTCATATTCACCGTGTGTACGAATTACTGTGATTGATTTTTGGTAGAATGTGCTCATGAAGCAGGTGTGAAGCTTTTGTGTAAAAGTCTCTGGTCTCATTTTCTTACTAATTTCTTTTCCATATTTTCCCCCTACCCCCACATCTTTTTCACTTTTGGATTAAAGTCACTATGTGTCAGAATATTTTCTTAATTTCATTGGGAGGGTCTTATCAAGTCTTCATAGACTTTCTCTACCCACTTCCTCCTTAGCAACTGATATTGGTACATAATTATTTTCATGGTGTTCATTTTGGAAATATTTATTATTTGTGGTGACCAAGTATCACATGAAATAATGTTTCTTGTTTCCTTGGTGCGTGTGATTAAACCTACTCTGTCAACTCCATCCTTGGTCTCTACAACAGAGTATTTTGAGTCCTCTTTCTACTTAATGCAATTTCCTTCTATCTTTGGGTTTCATTTATAGTAAGAACGTCAAGATAAAATTCATTTTCTTGAATAATATGTCTTCTTGTTGGTCACTGGAAAAAAAAAATCATGGTTCACACTGGAACTTCCCCTACTAGTGAAGGGGGTTGAGGCTTGTGGACTGCTTTAGTTTAGGAGTTTAGAGCTACAGCAGGGCTAAAAGTGACTGGGTATGTCCACTATATGGTAAACTCCTGGAAGAGGTGAACTGACTTAGTTAGATTTTAAAAAAAGAACAAGGTAAAGCTTCCATACCTATCAACACTGGGACTAAGCCATGAGTGGCTACTGTACTTCTGGCATGAGTGAGATCAGGAGATCCAAACTAAATGATTAACCCTATTTAAAAATAAACCCTTCCCAATAAACTATTACTCAGAGGTCATTCCCCATATCTCAATTTTAAAGGGCATTTATAGACTATTTTAAAAAAATCTACCTTCATTAAGATAGAATTCTCTGGGGTTTCATTTTAGCTTTAAAGTACTTATAGACAATAGTAATCATGAAAGTTACTTAAGCGTAGCTAAAAACTTTACCTAAAATAATAATTGATTAAGGAGTGTCCAATAAGAAATGCTTATTGTGTGCCTGCTATATTCAAGGAATCATATTAAATATTCTGTGTAATACAAAAAAAAATAAAAATCCTGTAAAATGAATATATGTATTTTAATAAGAACTTAGAATTTTAGTATTCTGAATTATTTTGTTCATAAAAGCTTCAAAACTTTTTGGTAAAATTAGAGTTTATTATTCTATGGTGCTAGGCGATTTTAAAAAGTGTTATGGGATGTGTATGTAACCCAATAATTAAGAAGTAATTTTCCCAAGCGGTGGCTAGGTGGCGCAGTGAATAGAGCACCAGCCCTGGAGTCAGGAGGATATGAGTTCAAATCCAACCTCAGACACTTAACATTTACTAGCCGTGTGACCTTGGGCGAGTCAACCCCAATAGCCCTCCAAAAAAGCAAAAAAAGAAAAAAAAGTAATTTTCCCTTTCGACCTCTAGCAAACACTTTAGTTCTGACACAGGTTTAAGAGATCTTTCCCTACATATTTTTTTATTCTAGGAAGTAGTCCTGTTTTTACCTCCTCGCTTAGTAACAGGGCAAAATCATTAATGTCTAAAAACGCAGGCAAAGAATTTAGTTTACCCCAAGAGAAAAAAACTGTATGTGTATTTCTGAATTTGTGTGTGCATCTTAGGGAGAAAAAAACCACCACATCGGTGTTAGAAACTTCTTTGTGGTGTCATTTTATACTGGAAGTCAGGAGTCAGTTCACATCTTTGGCTTTAATTTTCAAGCCCTTAAATAAATTGCTGATGAATCTCCAGTTTCTGGCAGCTGAGAACTTGGAAAGGCCCTTTTTCTCCGTTACAGTTCAGTAAGTGAAAGGAAACCCTGGCAGAGGTATCATCTCCAGTGAAGAAACTGGCTTAAGCTGGTTGTGATAATCCCCCTGCTCTGCCACAGCACTCTGGCTCACATGGTTAGAGTGTGATTCAAAACTTCGCAGGCAGTCATTCTGAGTAAAGTACCTATCAGCTTGAATGCTAGTAACAAAACAATAAACCTATTTCTTACTGAAACTGGAGGCCCTTTCCCATAGCTTTCTCTTTTAAAGCAAATTTCTCAATATTTTAGTCACTACTGTATATTACAGTCACTTTGGGTTTTTAAACAAAAAAATTGTTAATGTAATTTTATAGCTGAAAGGGACCTCAGACATTACTTAATCCAAACCTCCCTTCATTTTAAAGATAAAGAAAGAGAAAAACTAAATGGCTAGTCCAAGGAGGGATATAGTAATATTCAAATCAGGTCCTAGTACTTAAAAATATATGTATTTTAATAAGGACTTGGTATTCTGGATTATTTTGTTCATAAAAGCTTCAAAACCTTCTGGTAAGATTAGAGCTTATTATTCTATAGTACTAGGTACTCTTGTACCTAAAGATAGTAGTAAATTAAACTTTTCACAGATTAATGAAAATGAAAAGTGTGATCAGTATTTTCAAATTCAATTAACTTTAGCTAAACCAAAAGAATCTGTGAATTGATCATTTACAGTATGTGCTAGTATGGTCCTTAGGGAAGAGAAACACATCACTGGTGAAATATACAACAGTCAAGGATACAAGGAAACATGCTTCTATCTCATCACCACCTTCAGGTCCCAGAAAAGAAGCTCCACACTCAAAAATAATTAGTAAATCAGCTTTGTACAGAACCGCAGACCTAGAGCAGCTAAAGGTAGCTAAGGTTTATACAATCCCATATAGAAGTAGACATATGTTATATGCTCATAACTTCATTTGCTACATTTGAATATACATACAACATGAACCATTCAGCACCATGAAAAAGACATGCTTCTGACATGGCAGGGAATTTCTTTTATTTGACTATACATATTTTGTTATAAAGATCTTGTTTTGTTTTTTTTTCCCAATGGAGAAAAGGTAAGAGAAAATAAAAGAAGTAACTTTAGCATTTTATCTCTTCTTAAATGAATGAATTCACAATGCTTTTTAATAAATTGTTGATGAAGTCATAATAAATGATTAAGAGAAACTGAGGCTATGTGGACCATGTTTCATTTGAAATGATCTTATACAAAATGGTCTTCTATGCCAGTTTCAAAGGCAGAGAATGTTAGACTGGATGAACTTTGGAACCAATCCAGTACTGCATTTCTTACGTTCTAAATAAGCAGTGATTAATTTACATAAGTATACTTACTATTTTAAGACCAAATATATTTGAAGGTATCAAATGAGAGATATTTTAAAACCATGCCTTTTAATACACTGCCTGCAACTGTAGGCTCCAAAAGTTTGAAGAGTACCATTATAGTCTTTTATGGATTTCAATGGGCTTTTCTTCTTATTTTTGGAGCCACCCTGTCTCTAGCCAGCATTTCAAAACAAAAAGAGGTTTCTCTAAGTAAAGAAAGAATTCTGCTACTGTTAAGTCTTTAGTATATGTGAGAAAATTAAGGTCAATACTCTGTACCATTTGTTTTAAGGAAGACATTAGCACCTACTTTGTGCTTAGCAAAGAAAAAAGTAGCAGCATCTGGCATTTTGCTAAATGCCATTTGTTGAGTGCTTGTTATGTATTTTGTACACTGACCCTAAGAAGAGAAAGGATACATATGCTGTGATATTAGATAGTAAGTGCTAGATAATGATACAGATTAGACCAAAAGATTCCATTTAAAAGGTACAAATATTAAGTCTTACATGGCTTAAAAAAACATCCCCTTCATAAGAACAAGAAAGGAACAATACGTTTATAGTATTTTGTATGAAAATACAAAAGGTGGGTAAAGTTTATATAGTCTCATGTAGAAGTAGACAATGGGAGCTATTTTGTATGCTCATAACATATAGTGTAGTTTGTACATGCTTTAAGAAAATCACTTTGGCATCTGGTTTGGGGAATGAGCACTGGAGGCAGGGAACAGTCAGTCTGGAGACTATTGCATTAAATCCCAAACAAGAAGTAATAAAGAGTTATGTGAGTAGAGAGAAAGGGGAAGATACAAGAGATATCATCGAGGTAGAAACAACAATTGTTTGGATAAATGGTGTTCTGGGGGTTTTTGGATGACTGCAAACTCCACATGAAGCAAGCACTAAATGACTGGCATTGTATTTTAGATAGTATTAGAAAACTAGAGCACAAGAGGGCAGGTTATGGACAGCAGTTAAGAGAATATGAAATTTGTTTTTTGGGGGGAAGGGATAGGCACATGTCACTAGTAACTACGTGCATGCTAAAGAATGGAAACAGAAGATGACTAAGGCCCTCAGTGCAATAAGGACATCTCTTTATTCTCCTCTACCTGATTCTCTACCTCACTTTCTCACTGTAGCTGTTTTCTTCTCTTCTAAATCTCCAATCCCTGGAGAGGACCTCAACTCAAACTTTAATGAGAAAATGAAGGCCATTTCCTAAGGGCTCCCTTTACCCTTTTTCAAAACCCCTCTACATTCTCTCCTTTCACTTCAGTCTGACAAAAAGGCAGCCCCTGGCTTCACCAAGGTCAAAGTCTTTATGTGTCCTTTATCCCATCCCCTCCTATCTTTTCCAAAAAATGTGTACCAGTCATGTGACCTTGGGCAAGTCATTTAACCTCCAATGCCCTGCCTCCCCCCCTCCAAAAAAGCAAAAAACAAAAAATGTGCATCCATAATCTCTCCCCCAACCCACTATGTTCCATCACCAAACTCCTCCTGTTTGAAGATAGCACCAACTGCCTAGGCACATAAAAAGGTGGCCTCTGTCCTGAAAACAAAAGTTCTCATTTGACTGACCATACCATCTCAAGCTATTAACCTTTTACTTTTCTCTTTCATACCCAACTCTCAAAAAAAACCCTCTCTATTCCCCTTGCTTCCACTTCTTTTCTTCTTCTCCTCACTTCTCAAACCTTCTTAATTTGGCTTTTAACCTCGTCAATTAACTGAAACTGCTCTCTCCAAAGTTAGCAATGATCTCTTAGCTGCTACAGGCAGCTAGATGGTTAGGCTAGGTGGACATAGTGCCAAGTCTGGAGTTAGGAAGACCTGAGTTCAAGTTTGGCCCCTGATATGGTACTAACTATATGACCCTGGGCAAGTCACTTAACCCTGATTGCCTGTTTCTAATATATAAAACAAGCTGGAGGATGAAATGGCAAACCACTCCAGTATCTTTGCCAAGAAAACACCAAAAGGGGTCACAAAGAGTCAGACACAACTGAAAAGACTGAACAACAACAACAACAACAATAATAATAATCAGCTGCCGAATCTTATGGTCTTTTCTAAATCCTCATCCTTCTTTCTCTCTCCTAAGATACATTTTTCCCTTCAGGTTTTCATGACATTGCTGTCTCTTGGCTTTCCTCCTTCCCATCTGACTGTTCCTTCTCAGGATGCTTCGTGGGATTATAATTCACAAGCCTGTACATAATTGTGGGTGTCCCCCAAGGCTCTGTCTGGATCCTTCTTTCTGTAAGTTACTCATCAGCTCCTATGGGTTTAATTATTAGTACTATATAGATAACTTCCAAACACATCCAATCCTATTTTCTCAGCTCCCTTCAAACATCATCAACCTTATAGGAAGATTCTGACTGGATGTTGCATTAGGCACCTCAAACTCAACATGTCCAGAACAGAACTCATTATTTCCCTCTTTCCCCCAACCTTTTCTGAGTTTTCCTATTTCTGTCTAGGGCACCCAGATTCACAACCTCAAAAGTTATCTGTAGCTACTCACTCTTCCTCACACCACATATCCAATCAATTGTTGCTGATCCTACCTCAATGATATCCCTTGTATCTGTCCTTTTCTCTCTACTCACATGGCTCCTTATTACTCTTGTTTGGGATTTAATGCAATAGTCTCCAAACTGTCTATTCTCTGTCTCAAGTGCTCACTCTCCAAACCAACTGTCAAAGTGATTTTCTTATAGCACAGATCTCCTTACCATGCCACCTCTCTTCTCAATAAAGCCCAACAGCTCTCTTTCCCCTGGCATGATCAAATACACACACTACTTCTGTTTCGCACTCAGTGCTCTTTACAACCTGGCCCCATCCTACCTTTCTAATCATATCACATATTATTCTCTTCCAGAGATCCTGCAGCTCAGTCCAGCTGTTCTCGTTCTTCAATCACAACATCTCCTATCTCTTGTGCCTTTGCATAGGCTGCCCCCTCATACTTGGGAATCACTTCCTCACAACTGCCTTGGAGAACCCCTAGTTTTCTGCAAAGCTAAGTTTAAGAATCACGCTCTACATGATATCCTGACACTCCACTAAAAACTTCATATTACATATATTTTTATATATTACCTATATATACATATCTCTATTTGTACATGTGTATTGTGTATATACATAAATACATGTACATGTTGTCTCCCCCAACAGAAAGTAAGCTCCCTCATAGAAGAGATATTTTCAATTGTCTCTTTCCCCAGGGTCTACCCTAGCATCATGTAGGCACTTAATCAGTGCTCATAAATTACTATAGATGGATAGATAGATGGATAGATAGATATAGCTATACCTATATCTATCTATATCTATATTTATATCTGTATAAAACCACCTATTTGCTAATGCTAACACCTGTCCATCTCAAGAATTAGCTTCCTCAGGGGCGGAGCCAAGATGGTGGCATAGAAGCAGCAAGGTGCTGCAGCTCTCACACTGCCACCCCAAACACCCATAATATATGAGCCCAGACAGAGTCTAGGATTCTCAGACTCACAAAAATACGGAAAACACATCTCTCGCTGAAGGCAGCTGTAATGGTAATTAATTTGTTTGATCAGATGTTAAGTAGATCCTAGTAACCTAGTGTTAAGTATAGAACTCTGTCCATTGGTGAAAAGGTGTGAATTCCCCTGTGACTTTGAAGAATGCTATTGGCTGAGACACTCCCCTG
>JAQQSW010024412.1:0-10093 GCA_028646575.1 Pseudocheirus occidentalis | reverse complement strand
GCATAAGTTGCAGTATGTTTATAAAGAGCTTAATAAACAATAGTTTCAATTCTTAATTTAAGGAATTTTAGCTTTAAAGCTGCCATTTTTAACTTTCAAAAAAAATATTGTTAAACAAAAGGAGGAAGAGGAGAAGGAGGAAGAGGAAGAAGAAGAGGAAGAAAAAGAAGGAGGAGGAGGAGAAGAAGAAGTAGTAGTGGTGGTGGTGGTGGTGATGGTGGTGGTGGTGGTGTTGATGGTGGTAATGGTGGTGGTGGTGGTGGTGGTGGTGGTGGAGGAGAAGCATAAAAACTTAAAGAGACAGATGCAAACTCGGAATTTAAAACTAACAAAAAAAAAAACTCATCACGTATCCAAAAGTGAAATCCTCAGTCACCTGTTACTGTAGGTCTCTAATGTAGGTCTTATGAGAGGTCTCTAATCCTAGCTGGCCACTTGTCAGGAGATTGTAGAAAGCATTCCTGTTGAAATATTAAGTTATACTACATGACATCCAAGGTCTCCGTCATTATAAGATTCTGTGAAGCCCTACCCAAATCATGAATCCCTCCTAGAACACTCCAAAATGTAGTAATATTAAATTGAAATTTGCTTCCCTGCAATTTCTGCCATTTTGTCCTACTCTTCCTATTCTAGTGAGTGGAAAACAAGTTTAATCTTTCTTACACATGTCCACTTTATCTTCTCGATGATTTCCATCCCCATTTCATTCAGCCTAACCTAATATGAAATGGCTTTTAGTGTCTTTGCTATACCGGTCATGACTCTCTTCTAAATGGAGTACAGATGACCAGTGTCCTTTCTAAAAGGTAATGCCTAAAATTGGACATAGTATTCCAGACGTGATATGAACACTGCAGAATATGGCATAGCAATAGTCCTTCTTTCCAATATCAGCCTGAGCTCTCTGTCTCCAAACCTAATTCTGTCTTATTGAACATTGTGTGATAGGACTTTCTGGGATGGTTTTCACTTATTTTATTGCCTGGAAACCTAGTTAAGTTTTAAGTACAATACTGGTGGCAGCAAGGTCACTGGAAAGAAGGTCCTCTCAAACTCCTTTTAAAATGCAAATGGTCCCCAAGAGAGTTTGGCCCATTCACACTTTAATGTGTGTTACTTAACTTAGATAATGGGATCAACACCCAGCTGGGAACAGTAACTTTTTTTAAGGGAATAGGAATTATGACTGATGTGGGAAGAAAGGAAGGAGAAATTTGCAAGTTGAAGCAAAGCAACTTCAGAAAGGGAAGTGGGTGGGTGACAAAGATGCAGTTACATACTTTGAAATTTTGCATCAGTCTCAGCTGCTCTCCAGTGTGACATTTTAAATAACCAGTCTTATGTTTCCAATTTCTGTAGCACCACCCAGTTCTCTCTCTCTCTCTCTCTCTCTCTCTCTCTGTCTCTCTCTCTCTCTCTCTCTCTCTCTCTCTCTGTCTCTCTGTCTCTCTGTCTCTCTCTCTCTCTCTGGCTTTGTCTCTGTCTTTCTGTCTGTTTCTATCAGTCTCCATTTCTCTCTTTCTGTCTCTCTCTTTCTTCTTTAATCCAGCAGAATAGCAAATTCTTCCTCACTTAGATAAGAGAAATAGAAGGGGGTGGGGTGTGGTGGAGATGAAGGCATGGTCACATGGGCTCCTCATCTCAAAACGTTACTGCACCTTTATAACATCCTTTCTTCCTTCTCCTATCACCTCAAAGACAAAATATAAGGAAGAGGTAAAGTAGGGTAGTGGAAAGGATGCTGGATTTGTAGATAGGAAAACTGGGTTCAGATCCCACCTCTATTACATTTGTGAGCTAGAGAAAGTCTTTTTTCCCATTCTGGGTTTCAATTTCCTGAGTCAGTCAACAGGCATGTGCTAAGTGCTTACCATATGCCAGGCACTGTGCCCATCCGTCTAAAATGAGTGAATTGGGATA
Organism: Pseudocheirus occidentalis; assembly: GCA_028646575.1. Classification (NCBI taxonomy): domain Eukaryota; kingdom Metazoa; phylum Chordata; class Mammalia; order Diprotodontia; family Pseudocheiridae; genus Pseudocheirus; species Pseudocheirus occidentalis. The sequence continues at coordinate 8,170 of JAQQSW010024412.1, read as the reverse complement.
AGTGATCTTTAGTGTCCCTTCCCTTCTAAATCCAATGACCCTATGATTGATGCAGATGACAAGTTCCATGGTTTTTCAGAAAGAAAGATCACAGTTACCGAGAATGACTGCATTAGTCCTCATGGAGGTTGATGAAAAAACACTACAATGAAAGACATAGAATTTGTGCCCTAGTTTCATCCATTCCCTTCTCTGAGCCACATTTTCCTCATCATTGAACAAAAGGGGTTAGACTAAATGATCTCTAAAGTCCTCTCCATTGCTAACATTTTTATAATTCTAAGAGGCAAGAGTTGACCATTGACTGAGGGATGATCCTAACAATATTACAAATATCACTAGAGACTAGTGGGGGACATGTTTTGGGAATAGTTTTCAGTGTCCTTGAGATACCACCAGGGAGCAATCATCTACTCTGCCTATGCACAAGATTAGCCTAGTGGCAGCAAGTCTACCAAACGGCCACAACTTTTAAAGCTTCCAAATGTCATCAGTATATTGAGAGGCATTCGCACAAGAATCAGAAACATTTCTCTAAGGTTATTCTACACATACTTTTTATTTACTTAATTATTTACGTCTAGACCCAACCCCTGCAGAACGGAAGCTCCTTGTGGGCATAACTTAGCACATGTTTATTAGATTGAATAAAATAATTACCATCATACACTCAATTCAATCCAATGATCTCTTTCACCAATTTTTTCAAATGTCCTCTTTAAGTAAAAATGAATGATCCCAGGAAGTTTGACCATTAGCTAAATACCATTAGAAGTGACTTTATGCTTCAATCCACAGAATCCTTTTCAGTGAGATTCTATTAATTTTGTCATTGAATTGAACCATTCCAAAAGTGCTAAAAACAAATCCTTACACCCTCATTCTACTCCACAACCACCCATTAAGTGGCATTAGTCATATTTCTACTTTAGGCTACCCAGATTCTGCTCTAGTCATGAAAATGGAAAACCCAGATTTTTTCCCTTACTGGGTTTTACTTTCCATTAATCTAAGTATCTAATGCTGTGTGCAAGGCCCACATGATGTATTAATGCCCATGTGGTTAAAAAAAACCACTTCCATCACTCTAAGATTTCCATGAAGAGGTAGAAGCTCTTATATGAAGTACATCCCATAATTTAATTGGTTCTAAAAGAATGCTGAGGTTATGAAGCATGGAAAATATGGGGGGCGGGAGGTAGATTTGCTTGAGTTTTGATTTATTTCAATTGAATTCCTGCACTCCTGGACATTTAACCCATCTCTCTGAAGCTACTATCCATGTCTCAAGGCACCATTATAGTGATTAATTGTTGTTTACAATAGCTAAGATTTATAGAGCACTTTACAATTTACAAAGTGTTTTACAAATATTATCTCATTTTATTCTCATAATCCTGGGACGTAACTTCTATTATAATCTCCATTGTACAGATGAGGAAATTGAGTCATACAGGGATTAAATAATTTGCTCAGGTTCACAAAGCTAGTATGTGTCTGAGGTCAAATTTGCATTCAGGTCTTGCTGACTCCAGTGTTCCATCCACTATAGCTCTATATAGTTCTATTCCTACCAGAACCCTCACTTGATTTCCATGACAGTTGTTAGTTTAATTCAATACAATAAATAATTATTAAGCACCTAAGAACATTTTGCTAATTGCTAAATGCTGAAGCATTCAGGCATGGCCTTCTAGGTCCTTGGGTACAGCCTTTGGACCGAATCCAAGTTTTATAGAACAAATCCTTTTATTAAGATTTGTTCTGAGGTTTGGGTTCAGTCAAAGGGCAGCACTTGAGGACCTAGAAGGCCATATGTGGCCTCAAGGCTAAAGATTCCCCACCCCAACTTTACACAGTGCTTACCCCTACTGAGCTTTCAGTCTAATAGGGGAGAGGCAGAAAAGAAAAATTGTAGATGAGCAAAATTTGTGGAAAGAACAATCGGGAGAAAAAAAGGAAATGGGAAATGGAAGTTCCACACTGGGGAAAACACATTGAAAGAACTCTCCAAACTTGCATTCAAAGCTATAGCTTGTTTAAATCAATAGCCCAAGCATTTCCCCCATAATCCTCATCTTCTGGTGCTATCTTACACACTTTGAGGATTGCTTAGCATGGAGGTAATCACATGTGGGCTCATAAAACTGCCTCCTGAAGAATACCAGTTTAGAAAATTAAATTTAATGAAAACTAATTTTCCTATCAACCCTCCCCTCTTTTTTCCTCTTTTTTGTCTGTCCCAAAACAAGTGAAACTATTATTCTTTCCTTAGCTGGACGTTGTGGTGGCATGCATTCAAGTCCACAAGTTACAATACAATGTGACAAGCTTTATTAAGCACATGTTCATATAAGGTATCATGCTAAGAGCTAGGGAAACAAAAGCAATGCAAAAAATAATCCCTTTCCTCAAAAGGTTACTTTCTACTTGTGGGGTACAAGCAATATGTAAACAGATAAGTTGTTTTGATTTAGTCTAGAACTGTGATTTCACCTGCATAGGTTACTTCCGATGTGGAACTTCTCTCCAGTACCTAGTAGCAACTCTTCTGTGACTTGCAAACTCGTTTTATTTAGTTTTGTTCTAAACTTAAACACTTAAAAAAAGCTTAATGCAGAAGATTTTCTATGAAACTGAATATCTACTTCATAGCACTTATTTCTCCAACATGTAGTCTTAAAAGCATTGCTTCACATTTCAAAAACTTAACTGACTTGCTTGGGATAGCACAGTGGAGAGAGTGCCCCCTGAAGTCAGGAGAACCAGAGTTCAAATCCAGCCTCAGATACTTACTAGCTGTGTGACCCCGGGCAAGTCATTTAACCCTGTTTGCCTCAGTTTTCTCATCTGTAAAATGAGCTGGAGAAGGAAACAGCAAACCACTCTAGCCAAGAATACCTGTAGCAGCAAGCACCCTAGCACACCCAGGATGGCTGCTAGCACAGGTTCTTTGATCTGCTTTTCTAAAAGAAAGTAACTCAAGAAGGGTTAACAATCTTACTTTAATCAATCAAACATATATCATTTATCTAGTTCAGGAGAAAAAGTCAGCACCCTGAACTTCAGAGAATATAAACATATATATATATATACAGTTGTGCCTTCCTGAAAAACAAGCCTCCCTCAAATCCAGCTACTCCTGCAGGCTCTGCTCCTGTCAGAAAACTCCTCCTGCCACAGGCTCCATGTGACCACATTCAGCCTATTAGGGGGCAGAGTTTATTTTCAAATCAGGAAAGGTCCTCAAGTTCAACTTAGGCTTATTAAGGGGCAGGGAAGATCTTCAAATTACCATTACCATTACAACACCCCAAAATGGAGTCACAAAGAGTTGGGCATGACTGAAAAAACCACACCACAACAACACACATCCAGTTTGTGTTAAAAGTTTGGACAGAAGTCTTCGTAAGTCAGAAAGTAGTGATTGACTATTCATTAGGTCAACCTGCTTCTCAAACAGATAAATGTATATACAAACATACATACATTTATATGTATACACACATACACACATATAGACACTATATTGTATTGACAGTATTTTTGCCTGCTTCTACTATATATATGTATGTATATATATATATATACACACATATACATGTACAAATACATACATTCACATATTCATATAAAGAGACAGATATCAGTTTTTCCCTTTGGAGTCACACAGAGATCTTTGTCCTTCAAAATAAAGACAATTCTACCTTCTGAAATTTCATCTCATTGCTTAAAATTAATTTAGTGCTGGAGATTAAAAAGAGAGAGTTATTGCAAGATGCAAGATACAAGAGTATCTATACCAAGAAGTATGGCTACCTACATAGTCTTGCCCCCAAACTGGAAAGAAACATTTAATTCATGTATTTTTGTAAAGATTTGATTCATCTCTTTTCCTTGAATTGAATCTCAGACATAAGCTTGTCGATGAATTCTACTCCTCCCTCTCAAAGTATTATCTAACCTTGGACACTGTCTTCAGTGGCAATGCCAACTCACTGTCATTCTTCCCCATAGGATGTCTTGTTATGCCACTCTAGACCACTTGAAGAGAGAGCTATTCATTTTCTAGAGCAATCTGGTTAGCAAACCTTTGGGGTTGCCTATTCTCTCTCTCTCCCCCTCTCTCTCCCTCTCTCTCTCTCTCTCTCTCTCTCTCTCTCTCTCTCTCTCTCTCTCTCTCTCTCTCTGTCATGGAATCTAAATGAGAATGTCAGCATTGAGGAGAATTTTTTTGTTCTATTTAGTTTTACTGTTAGGGCATCAACCAATGTATGCTATGCAGACAGATGTGACATAAACAGAGCATTCCTCTGAAAGGATCCCAAGGATTTCAAGTGGAGGATCTACACTACCAGATCCTGAAAGCCAAGACCACTCACTGCCCATTATCTCTTTCTTTCTACTGCGAATCTTTGCCATACTTGGTTTTGAAGAACACACACTATGTACCTCTAAACAAGCACTAAAGCTCTGCACCCTCCATGGTCTTCTCACATAGCTAGTCAGAAAGAGCACCACAGTATTCATTTCTTACATTCAACAAAGCTTTTATCTAATGTAGAAGGAGAGACCCAAGGGCAAGATTTATGTCAGCTCAGTTTGGCAAAGAATCAGAGAAGTTAGCAAAAATGAAATCCCTTATTGCCACCTTCTAGTGAAGCACTGGCTTTATCATCTCTGGTTCTACAGCAATATGAACCACACACCTTTTTGAACATTTTTTTTCCCTACCTAGAGTGCATTGTTTTTCATTCTTCCATTTAAAATGCATGCCACGGACCATCTGTGTCTTGTTAGTGTATTTTTTCCCCTTTTCCCCAGTTGTTTATTCTGCCTCTCCCCTTCTGGGTCTAACCATGTTAATTTTCCAGGGCACAGAATAGGAGATTAGTAAACAGTTGATGATTGGAATTGAATTAATGAATCTACCTCACATTGGAAACTATGAGACAGGAAGACCTTCTTTGAAATTTGTCTCTCATGAAATATTTTATGTTGGGTCCCCTAATTGATTGACAATGGTGCTGTTGTTGCTAGGCATTGATGAAAGTTAAAATTGAATTGTTACATTCTCCATGATCATCAGAACGTGGCATTGTCTTTCTTTCCAAAAATTCTGAGAATTAGAAAATATCGCTCCCATATATACATAAAGTATATACAGAAATATGTGTGTATTGTAATTCCCTATTGAGTTGTGGACTTGCTGATATTTTATTACAGGGTAAATACTGTGACAGGTAATCACCAAACACTCAATGCCTAATGCTTGGAGTATGGAAGAAAATAAGTAAATTCATTTTAAATATTTCTAGTAACATTGTTTATAATAGCAAAGAACTGGAAGCAAATTGAGTTCCCATCAATAGAAGAATGAAAAAAAAGTGTTACATAAATTAATGGAATATTATTGTACAGGATTAAATCATGAAAGAAAAATTCAGAGAAAAATAGGTAGACTCTATGAACTGATGCAAAGTAAAGTAAATAGACATAAGAAAATGCTATACAAAACTACAATAATGTAAATAATAAAAAGTCTAAAAGGAAACTCAATTCAGAATAATTTCAATTATCAATCTTGGTTCTGGATAACAGAAAATTTTTTTACTCCTCCCTACAGAGAGGTGGGGCTTTGTGAGCGAAAAATGCTTCATATAATTGTCCAATAAAATTGTTGTATTGGTTGGTTTTGTTTAATGTTTTTGTATATTACAAGAGAGAATGTAATGTTGATGGTGGGTAGGAGTGTACCAATATGAGGAAATGAATAATATAGAACACAAAAGCATCAACCAAGGTTTTTTTTTAATTATTTGTTTACAATTCCATTCTCTAAGCTAAACTATTGATATAAAATTTTCTGCCATGGCTAAGGCTCTTAATGATCATGAGCAAGTAGAAAATCATCTGCTATTCAAAAAGCAACTTAATTTTCAAAGTTAGCAGTTTCCTCCTCTGGAAAATGGGAAGGTTAGAGTAGATGACCTATAACCAAATTAAACAAATACTGAATACTTATTCTAATTTAATGATATGTGATCTTGCATTTCACTCAGGCTTAATTAGTATTTATTCTTATAATTAAGGACTAAAGATTGTTAAGTATATATATATATATATATATATATATATATATCAGATGATCATTCCTTCACAAGAGAAATACAAATAGAATCCTCTATTAATGAATTCGTGATTTTCCTTCCTGTTCTCATACAACATTTGCATGGGTTTTTTTTATTTGTGCATTAAGAGGAAGCTAAGTTAGAAATATGATAGATATATATATCTAGTTCTTAGACCTACAGGATTTTAAAAAATAATAATCCATATCTTGTCATTGGGTCAAGATCTTAGAGATCTAGGGACAGGGAACCTGTGTCCTCAAGGCCACATATGGCCTTCTAGGTAGGTCCTTTGGTACCAGCTTTTGGCTGAATGAAAGGTTTACAGAACAAATCCTTTTATTAAGGGGATTTGTTCTGTGAAATTTGGATTCAGTCAAAGGGCTGCACTTGAGGACCTAGAGGGCCTTGTATGGCCTCGAGGCCGCAGGTTTCCCCTTGGGAGTCTAACCTGTTAATTTTATAGATGTAGAAACTGAGGCTAGAGAGTTAATTACTGGTAATCAAATCCAACACCTCCAACTCAAATGCAAGTGTTTAAGGAACAGGTATGTCTGAAAGGAATCACTGTGAGATAAGGCTGCAGAGGTCACAAATTAAATGTTACAGCAGTTAGAGCATTGGCTTAGGAGTCTGACCAAATCCTGCCCTAGCTATTTATTGCCCATTTGATCTTGGGCAAGTCATTTAATTTTCCTAGGTCTTAGATTTCTCAACTATGAAATGACAGGGTTGGACAACACAGCCTCCAAGGTGCCTCCCTGCTTCACGTCTATCATCTATGAGTTTCTATTGTATTGTCTAAGTAATGATGGCTGAGCAATTGGAAAATTTTGAGCAGTAGACTGAGATGAACAGATTCATACATCAGGAAAATTAAGTTAGCAGTTTTATGCAAAATAGAATGGTGAAATAAAACTAGAGCATAGAAATCATTTAGGAGAGGCTACTGGAACAATCTGGATGAGGGATAATAGATTTGTGAACAAGAGAAGGGGATGAATGTGAAAGGTAGAAATACAATAGACCAAATCTGGGGGCCAAGGGATTCCTTAAAGATGTACCAAACATAAGATTTGTAAATCCATCACTGGGGTCACTTGCGTGCCTTCATTTGGGCTAAAACAGATGACAAATTGATTATCTTTCCAAAGGCTAGTGATTCATCAGAGATTAAAACTTCAAGAGAAAGACTTTGAGATCCATCCATAGAACAAAGGATCTTAAACCATTGTAGTTCAGTCTTCTCACTATATATAGACAAGGAAACAGAGCTCCAAGAGAAGTGAGAACTGAATTATTCAGAGTCACAGTCGCATATTCAATAACATTGCTGGAACTTGAATCATGTCCTCTCATTCAAATCCAGGGTTGATTCTACCATGCTATGATATTTCTTGATATAGAGACATCATCACTAGAGGCCCCAAATTGTTCCCACACATTATTCACATTTCTCTGGTCTAGAACATTTTGATCACTCTATACTAGACCATCACTGAATATTATCAGCATCCTAAGCATTCCTTGTAAAAAAAGAATCTTGTAGACAATCTATTCTTAGGACATTTTCTATCTCCTTTATCTCACAACTGAATTGGGAATTGGAAGCCAGACAACTTTGACTTCCTGTATCTTCTTGTCTTTTATCAAGACTGAAAGATAACTTTTGCAAACAGAATATGGAAATGATCCCGGGGTTATTCTTAAGAACATCTTCAGTAAGGAATGAATTTCTTTCAGATGGACAATGGGCATATTGTAAATAATGGTTGCTTCTTCAAATTCTGGCAGGATATATGGGGGAAAGGGAGCAGATTGTGGATAAGAAAGAGACAGCAGAGTTATTAAATATCCTCTCAGAGTTGGAAGTCCACTGAGCAGAACCCACATGGGATTATTTCTTCCTTTCATGGGCCAGCACTCTGTTTTTCTCCACATATTTTAATCAATATCACTTGGCATTTATTGAACTGTAACAATCTGGCTGTCTCTTCCATTATGGTATTGAGTTTCAAGAGTGGCTAAATTTTCCAGTG
>JAQQSW010024411.1:0-10093 GCA_028646575.1 Pseudocheirus occidentalis | reverse complement strand
CTTTTCAGAATTACATTTTTGAATGCATATAATTAAAAACATAGAATTACAAAAGGAATCAATTATGTTGAAATACAGTTATCAAAACATATTTCAAAAAGTTAGCACACCCCAAGATAAGAACTCTTGACTTAGAGACATTTTTCCTGCTTTGTCCAAGTCAGTCACCCCTACAGTCTTAGTATTTTTCTTTGCCAGAAACAAGGGGGCCCAGGTGACATCACACTTGGTGATTTTCCACACAAATTCAGAGTTTTTTTCTTAAATCATAATTAGTTGTTTGAGTTGGAGCAAATGCTACAGAGACTGTGACAGTTCCCATTAGTATCTTGCTTTTTCCTGTCACTCAGGATCCTCCATAATTTGTCCTCTTTCTACCTCTCTAGACTTCATGTCCCAGCTAGTTATACATCACAACTATTTTGTCATCTGTCCAGCTACTATCCATCCCCACCCCCCCAGTGCTAGACTGCTAGGGATTACGTGCTACAAGAGTTTATGCAGTTTAGGATTCCTGTCCTGGGACTAAGTGAAGGTGTGAGAGTGAGGTCTATGTAAACTCACATAAGCAAATTGTCTTTAGTTAGTCTCAGACCAGGTCCCACTTCCCATCCAATCCAACTATCTACCCCAGCCATCTTCTTGCTCTATCCCTCACCCTTACTCACTTCACTTTCAAGGTTTCCACTTCTTGCTCTGAAAACATTAATCAGATGAATATTACCATTGTTTCTGGAAAAGGAGCATCAGTAAACTGCCCATGGATACACTTGTCCCCATGATTTTTCTAGCCCAAAGGCCTTTCTCTGGCCACCACTCCCCTTATGTGTTTCCTTTTTTGAAGGCAGAAACAGTCCCACTTTTGTATTTGAATCTTGCTTAGCATAGTACCTGATACATGTTCAGTCTGACTCTTTGTGACCTCACAGACCATAGCATGCCAATGCTGTCCGTGGGCTTTTCTTGGCAGAGACACTGGAATGATTTTGCCATTTCTTCCTCTACAATTACAACAGCTACTAAGTATCTGAATCTATGCTTGAACTCAGGTCTTCCTGACTCCAGAGCCAGTGCTCTATTCACTGAGCCACCTAGCTGCCTCAAACCTGGCACATAGTAATAAATGTCTAATGAATGCTTTTCACTCATTCATTCATTCTTTTATTACCCTGCTATAGAAACTTTCTGCAGTTCAGTGGAAATATTCCTGGCTTTGAGGATCTGGTCTTAAATTCTAACTCTGATACTACCTATGCCCTCTTGGAATCACTCAACAAGCTTTTATTTTACAAGTAACATTTATTATTATTATTTATTTGTACTTACTATGTGCCAAGAATGGCAGCTGGGTGGCTCAGTGGATAAAATGCTGCGTCTGGAGTCAGAAAGACTCATCTTCCTGAGTTCAAATCTGGCCTCAGATACTTACTAGCTGTGTGACCCTGGGCAAGTCATTAAATGTTGTTTGTCTCAGTTTCCTTGTCTGTAAAATGAACTGGGGAAGGAAAGGGCAAACCACTTTAGTATCTTTGCCAAGAAAACCCCAAAAGGGATCATCAAGGGTAGGACTTGACTGAAAATGACTGAATGACCATGTGCCAGGCCCTATGTGTGGTGCTGAGAATGTAAACACAAAAATGAAACAGTACCAACAATCAGGGAATTACGTTCTCTTTGTGGGAATCAACATGTACACCTGTAATAGGCATAAAGCATGTGTTACGTATGTATGTATGTACGTATGCATGTATATATGTGGGTAACTTCAGGGTGAGCGTAGGCATTTGCCGCTTGGGGTATTTGAGATCTAAAGTAGGAAGTAGTGCTTGAACTTACCCTGGAAGAAAACCAAGGATTCTAGGAATAGGTAAAGAAGGAGTGGACCTCAGTCTTCAGTAAAACGAGGGGGGATGGAGTACATGAGCCATAAGGCCCCTAGCAGCTTTTCTCTCATTACTTCTTTCACATTTATCCCCTTCTCTTAATTCACATCCTGTCATCACTCTAGTGCAGGTCCTAATTGACTCCCACCAGCAAGAGCCTCCTAATTGGTTCCCCTGCTGTGGAGTGGGTGTGGGGAAGGAACCACTTACCAAATCTGCAACTGCTAGAAGGATCCTCCAAAGAAACACATCTCAGAAACCTGCTCAAAAACTTTCAGTGGCACCCTATTGCCTTTCATTCTGTTCTCCTTCATATTCAACATTCTAGTCAAGCTGGATGAGTAGTTTTCCTTTGAATGTGACCCTTCATATTCTGCCACTGACATTTGGAGAAGTGTGGAATGTCATCCCTACCTCCTCCACCAAGTTTTTCCTAATTCTTGTTGTTATATCTTTCAGACTTCCCAAGTCTCTTCATACTGTACTTATTTGAGTAGAGTAAGTTCAGAACTTCTTGTCAAGAAGATCTGAGTTCCAGTCATGTACTAGCTATGTGACCCTGGACAAGTCATTTAACCTCTGCCTCAGTTGCCTCATCTGTAAAATGGAGATAATAATAAACCAACCTTCTAGGGTTGTTATGAGGATCAAATGAGTTAATGTATGTAAAATACTTTGTAAGTAAACATATGTAAAGTACTTCATAAATATTAGTCCTCAGATAAGTTATTCAATCTGTAAAATAAAGGAAGATGTACTAGATGACCTCTGGGGTTCTTCTAATTCTTCATCCATGTTTTATTAACTACTCCTCCCCTTCCACCACCCCCCCCCAGAGTATAAAGCTCCCATAGAGAGAGAATTAGTTCATTTTCATCCTTTTGTCTCTAGTGCCTTGCTTATAATAGATGTTTAATAAAAGTTTACTAAATGAATTAAAGTTGGTATATTTTGTCACATCCTGACTAAGTGAGGATTACTCTTTTGGACAGGGGACACACCTTCCTGCTGTCTGAGAGGGAAAGAACATTGAGATTTTTTTAGTCATTATGTTGGTTGTGGTGTGGGAGACTAGGACTCCCATAGAAACAGAATGGGTGGGATAACTGCTCCTTGGACAAGATTTTTTTGAGGCGAGGGTAAAGAGGACAGTGACAAAAGGAATTATTCTTGTCCAGAAGAGATCTCAAGTCAGGCATTGTTTCACTACGACTGCATCTTCTACCAGATTCTAGTGGTATTCCCCATTGTATTGGGTAAAGAAAACAAACCGGTGACACCTTATTTTGGATAAACATTCGCTGACACTGCCTTCTGAGAATAACCTACAGGAGGGTCTGTGATGGGGAGTGAAAACTGATGGTGCCTCCTGGGAGCTTTGAAGAACCCTAGAAGAAGATTCCCTTGGCCAGGGCCTGAACTAGTCTGATCTTTAGGAGAGTGTTGCTCGGCAAAGGGTAGCTTTAATTCCCAAGAATTCACTGAAGGATTTCTGTTTCATTTTTATCACTTTAATAAAACTGCAACATGGATCATGAAGTGATATTGGGAAAAGACTCATATTTTCTAGCTTAGGGGGCTATTAGTCAAGAAATGGAGAAAATCCCCTGATTTGGGAGAGCTAATTTCTGATTAGCCACTTATATCCTGAGAGAGTCTCTAACATGAGGGTAACACAGATTGTTTCTTTTTCTTTTCTTTTCTTTTTTTGCTTTTTTGGAAGGAAGAAGGCAGGGCAATTGGAGTTAAGTGACTTGTCCAAGGTCATATGGCTAGTAAGTGTTGAGTGTCAAAGGTGGGATTTGAACTCAGGTCCTCCTGACTCCAGGGCCAGTGCTCTATTTGCTACACCACCTAGCCACCGCCTGTTTCTTTATCTTTAAAGTTTTTAAGTTTTATTGCTACCTTTCGGTTTAAATCAGTCCTTTCCAGACGGCACCTCACACCCTTGTGAACACCCTTGTGAAAAGGAAAAACAGCTAAGCAAAATTGACTAACAGAGGGAGCATTCACAGCAAATGCAACATTTCTCACCCAGAGACAGCCCCCAACCTCTCCTCTCTCTCAAGAAAATAAAAGGGGTACATCTTTTTGACTCTTTTCCAGGGCCAAAAGGGTCATCAAAATTACCCAACATTCAGCATTATTATAATCCTCATTAGTCACTTCCTTTTAATTTTCCTTTCATCTGAATTATTGCAGGAATAGTTCCCCTGGTACTTCATACTACATCATTTCCCGTAAGTCTTTCCACCTTTTCTGACTTCCTCATGTTCATTTTTTCTTATGGTGAAATAATATTCCATTGTATTTATATACAAGAGTTTGTTAAGCCATTCTTTACCCCATGGGCACCCACTTTGTTTTTAGTTTTTCCCCACTACAAAAAGTCCTGTCTTGGCTATTTTAGTATACATGGTATCTTTTTTCTGTTTTTGACCTCCTTGGGGTATATGACCCTCTGTAGAATCTCTGTATCAAAGGGTATTTGTATTGCTTTTATATTTTATGTGTATTTTATATCTTGTCTTCCAAATTGAATTTTAGATTTTTTGTGGGCATGGACCATGTCCTATACCTTTTAGCATCATCCAGGGTGCTTTGGATAGGCAGCTAGGTAATGAAGTTCAAATCCAGCCTCAGATACTCCAGTAGCTGTGTGAGCCTTGGACAAGTCACTTAACCTTGTTTGCTTAGTTTCTTCATCTGGAAAATGAGTTGGAGCAGGAAATGGCAAACTACCCAATATCTTTGCCAAGAAAACTGCAAAAGGGGTCACAAAGAGAAAACTAAACAGCAACCACAACATGGTACCTAGGACAGTGCCCTGTAAAAATACCTTACACATTCATGCATGCATACACACATACACATACATACATGTGTATAGACACACATACACATACATATACACATACATATACATACACATACATACACATATACATACACATACATATACATATAATTTTGCAAAGATCCTTACACACATCATCTCCTTTGATCATTTACCCCATTTTACAGATGAGGAACTAAGGCTCAGAATTTAAATAGTTGCATATGATTCCTTGGGCAGCAGACAGAGCATTGTGCCTGAGTGAGGAAGATTTGAATTCAAATCTAGCTTCAGACACTTAACTAGCTGTGTGGCCCTGGGCAAGTCTGTTAACCCTATTTGCCTCAGTTTCCTCATCTGTAAAATGATTTGGAGAAGAAAATGGCAGACCACTGCACGAAAATCCTAAATGGGGTCATGAAGAATCAGACAAGACTGAAAAATCACTGAATTACAACAAAAATAGGGTTACAGAGTTAGCAAATGTGAGAGGAAGGATCTGAATCCATGTCTCCCCCACTCCAAGTACAGTACGCCATTCGCTATGCTTCACTGTCCTAAGACAGAGTTCAAGGCATATTTGTTGAATGATTGATTGCTTTTTTTGACAATTGGATTTAGAAACAGGCAGCTTGGCAGAAGGGATAAGCAAGAGGTTATAGGAACAGCAAGTACAGCAGCCCCTTTCATCCATCTTCATTTACATTTAAGTGAGGTGCCTGATGGGAATGGACTTTAGAACCCGAACTTGGTCTTCTGCCTCCTCTCTCTTATTTTCAGTTTGAAGCGGCAGTGACCTTTTCTCTGACGAGCAATAACCCTGGAGAAAGCAGGAGGAGGAGAGCTGAAGATTAGGGTCACTATGGGGAGAGAGCAATAAAGTAGCTGCAAAGGGCCTAATAAACCCGGGTAATTGAATGTTGTAAGAATTGTGACTGGGGCAATGGGAACATCTCTGTGTCACCTCCCAGAAACAATCACTAAGGAGAAAATGATGCCTGACCTGAGGTAGAGCAAATCCAGTTATAAAGCTAACATTGAGCTGATCTGCTGTTCCTGTCTGGAACCTTAGGACAGTCAGCAATGACCCTTTTTTCAGTCAATAGGTCGGGAGAGGATCCACAAATTTGGGAGGCCAAGCTTCAAACACAAGATGCTCTTAAAGAACTTGTATTATTGAAATGAAGGCAAAACTGTGAAACTGGTGGTTTGTCCCTGGTGCTCTTCTCTGTCCCCCCTTTTTGTGCCCCCTCCTTTACTCTGGAATCTTCTCTATTTCTCCCACATAACTAATACCCTTATGGGGTGTGGGGAGTATTCAGGGAGGACTAGCATCTCTGGTGTGAGGCCTTTTCAGTGTTATTCCTCTACCTTCAGGATCCACCTTCACTCAATTCTTACCTGTGGCCCCAAGAGGCTAAAGCATGTGCAGGGGCCATGTCCCAGTGAAACTACATGGGCAGATGGGCTAAACCAAGGGGAGGGTCATCTACAGGCTTCTGACCTGCTAGTGAGGTAGGGGGACATCTAACCCAAGCATGTGAAGACTTCCCTTGGCAGAAAGGGTAGAAGAGAACATTTTGTTCTAATGACCATGAAGGCAGCTGGAGTATTTAGAACCTAAACAGACATCAAAGATGCCAAGGTCACCCACTACCTCCTGGGTCATCGGTTGTTTTTACTGTTGTCCTGCCACTGGACTTTGATGACTCTGGAAGAGATAATGAGAGTGACAACTTTGGGCAACTCTGTCTCTGTTGAATCCGATTCATGCTCATGTCAAGACCTTACCCTATGATGTCACTGGTCCTCTTTGAAGATGAAGGATGAATTAGTGAAAATGAAGATTGTTCTTATCCTCAAGGATCTTACATTTTACTGGGGGAATGCAATACGTATTCAAATGAGTTACTTTAGCATCTACCCAAGGGTCATTTCAGGAGTAGCCACCAGCACTAGCAAACCAGGACAAACAGCAGCACCCTCATGCTCCCTCAGCATCCTTAGTGCCCCAGAAGTTCTATTGTGGTACTCCACTGGAGTAGCGCTCCAGGTTCGGGAATTTTCCAGACCTTCCCCTGAGAAGTAACATAGTTCAGTGGATAAAGACTCCATCTAAAAACCAGGTAGAACTGTTTAAATCCAGGCTTTGACTATAATATAGGCGCACACACTTTGTTTTCTATTCTTTGCTACTACAAGAAGTCCTTTTATGGATATTTTGTTATACATGGTGTCTTTCTTTCTATCTTTGACCTCTTTGGGGATCTGCCCCTCAGTAGGATTTTTGGATCAATAGATAATTGTATTGCTTGTAATTTTGCATGTGTTTCATCTTATTTTCCAAATTGAGTTCAGATTTCTTGTGAGAAAAGTCTACACCTCACATTCTTTAGGATCATCCATGGTGCCTAGGATACTGCCTTCTAACAATAGCTCATATTTATACGACATTCTACAGTTTTGCAAAGACCTTTACCCACATCATCTCATTTGGTCTTCATTACTCATACATGCTTGCTGGTTATGTGATGCTGGGCAAATCACTTCCATTTCTCTATATATCTGGCAGCTCTTTAAGACTCCAAGTTGAAGAGAAGGTGTTATTGGTCAGTTGTGTTCAACTCTTCAGGACCCCATGGACCATACTGCCCATGAAGTTTTCTCAGCAAATACTGGAGTGGTTTGCCATTTCCTTCTCTAGTGGATTGAGGAAAAGAGGTGAAGTGAGTTTCCCAGGGACACAGCTCATAAATGTCTAAGGCCAGATTTGACCTCAGGTCTTCCTGCCTGCAGTCCAGTGCTGTATCCACTGAGCCACCTAGCTGGATTGAAGAGAAGGAGCCAATCAGCACTGACAGAAGGAGTTTCTTCACCTGAGACTTCTGAAGATCCAGCGGATAGACTTCTACTTGGAATCATGAAGATCTGAGTTAAAACTCTAACTCAGATGGTTACTTGCTATGTTAATTCTGTATATAAGAAACTAGGCTGATAAGCTAATCTAAACTAAGATGTTAATGGCAGGTAATCTTGATGATGATTTTCATCACTTAACTGATTTAATGGATCATGTTCACCCACTGTAGTAAGTCTATGGGAATATTTTTGGATAAGATGGTTCTTTTCTTTATTCTTCAAATCATACCCTATAAGGGACTGACCATCCCACCCATGCTCATTGCCAACCTCATTGAAGCATTCATTATTGAGAGACAGTAGGTCAGTTAAGCATTTATCAAATACCTACCATGTGCCGGGTGTGGTGCTAAGCTCTGGGGATATGAAGAAAGGCAAAAAGACATTTCCTGGTCTTGATGGTTCAGAGAATGGGCGTGACTGCATAGATTTACAGCAGTTCTCATCCTATGGGTTATGTTCAATTTAAATACATCCTGTATATCAGATATTTACATTAAGATTCATAACAGTAGCAAAATTACAGTTATGAAGTGGCAACAAAAACAATTTTATGGTTGGGGGTCACCACATTATGAAAGGGTATTAAAGGGTCATGGCATTAGGAAGGTTGAGAATCACTGGCATAGAACCTTCTAGAGACTGTGAACCTAACTCTTTTTTTTGTGGGTTAAATTTGAGCATGCTTCATGGAGTCTGGCTTTCAGTCCTTTCAGATCTCTCAAATCCTTTCAGTCCAGGACCAAGACAACACTATGTCTAGAGTCCAAAGATATGGGTTTGAATATTGATCTTGCTACTTATTTATCTGTTTGATCTCATTATACTTTTTTGGGTCTCAGTTCCTTTATTTTATAAAATGAGGGGTTTGCACCGGACTACTTCTAAAATCCATCTCATGGATCTATTCTGTGATCCTACAAGCAGAGCCTTGCCATTGAGATCTGCTCTACTTAGGGTCTTGTTGAAACACCATTTTGAAAATTACTTCTTCCACCTGCCCACGGCTTCCAGAGCTTAGATATGCCAGCACTCAGGCACAGTTCCCTATAGCCCACATATGACTATTAAAAGGTCTGGGCATTAGGAAGGTTGAAAACCATTGCCTTAGAGACTGTGAGACCTAAGAGGTAGAGCGGAAAGAGTCTTGGACTTAGAAACAGAAGATTTAGGTCCAAATACTGCTTCAGACACTGACTGGTTGTGTGACCACAGACTAATCACTACTGTGCATGTTCTTTACAATTTTTATTTTACAGTATTTACAATTTCTTCGTCTGTAAAATGTAGTTAATAATACTTTTACTATCTATTTTACAAGGTTGTTGTGAGAAGGGCTCTTTGTGGATAGAATCAACTAGGTGACTCACTGGATAGGGCGCAGGGCCTGGAGTCAGGAAGACCTGAGTTTAAATCAGACCTCAGACGGTTATTAGCTGTGTGATCTTGGGCAAGTCATGCCTCTTTCTGCATCAGCTGTAAAATAGAGACAACAATAGCGTCTGTTTCCTATGGCTGTTGTGAGGCTCAAGTGAAAAAAGCTTTTTAAAGTGTTTGGCGCATAGTAGGTGCTTAATCAAGGTTTGTGTTTTTCCTTCCTACGACCCTGCATTCAAATTCTGCCTCAAACACTTGATAACTTAGTAAGTCACTTAGTATCTTTGATTTGTACAAATAAGCTCGTTTCTTTCTCAGTTTTCTCATCTACAAGAATAGAGCTTTATACTCAGTGCCCTCACAAGTCCCCTCTAACTCAAAATTTGTGATCCAGCGATGCTTAAGGTCCTTTGGATTCCTGAGCCGGATCTCCTTCCACTACACTACCTTGTGGCTTATGCTCTCAGAGTTTCCTTTCTGCCTTGAAAAATGTTATGATTCCATGAGTAGATTAGGCAGGCTGGAATTGTGCAAGAGCTAACCCTGCTCTAATCTCCTAAAAATCCCTTCCTGAGCCCACTCAGTTGCTTTGATTGCATCTGGAATTCTTCAGCTTTCCTCTTTCCCAATTCAAGTCTGGTTTTGAAGGGCAACCATGGAGGTTACTGTGAACATTTTTCTTTCAGAAGCTGAGAAATCCAAGGCCTTGGCCTAGGGAAAATCACACTTACCCTTCTCCACCCCACCCCCTTTCCTGTACACTCCCTCTAATATCACTGTGCAGGTGAACTCAGTATTCAAAGTGTCTCAAAGGGCAAACTAGGAAAATAAATTTGGGGGAAAAAAAGCAGCCTGAGGGGTGTGGTGCTTCCCTCTGGAGATGGGGGTGGGTGGAGATGGAGTTAAGAGGAGTGAATAGTAATCACAGAAGCCATAAGGGTCTTGTTCTCATTCCCAGCTGGCAGAGCTACCTCTCTCTCCACCCCATGGTTGCCTCCCTTAGTCACTGCTCTCCTCTGCCAGCAGCACAGGGTCTCACAAAGCAATCAACCCTTTTCACTATTCCCCAGAGATAACT
>JAQQSW010024410.1:0-10093 GCA_028646575.1 Pseudocheirus occidentalis | reverse complement strand
TCTGGGCAGCTGTTGAGCCCTGGCTTTGAAAACCCAGATGTTGGTGATTTCCTCTGTGGTAACTAACTAGGTATGGATGTAATGGTCAGACAGCTGGAAGCCCTGTCTGCTGATCTATTTCTCTGTCTGTCTGTAACTTCTGTTTGTATTCTCTGAAGTTCAGGGTGCTGACTTTTCCCCCTGAAGTAGGTAAATGATATGTTTGATTAAAGTAGGATTGTTAACCCATTTTGAGTTGCTTTCCTTTAGAAAAGCAGGTCTAAGAACCTGTGCTAGCAGCCATCCTGGGTATGTTGCTACAATGATATGAGATTTTGGTTTCTGCCTAGTTTCTGCCATACTGTTTCCTAGTTTCCCCAGAAATTTCTGTCAAATAATGAATATTTGTTCCCAAAGCTTGGATCTTTAGTTTTTATCAAATACTAAATTTCTATGTTCAAACTACAATGTGCTGTGTAACTAATCTATTCCATTCCACCACTCTATTTCTTTGCCAGTACTAGGTTGTTTTGATGATTACTGCCTTATAATATAGCTTGAGATCTGGTAGAGTTAGGCCTAAACCTCTCATTTCTTTCCCCTCTCCCCATTTAATAGTATTCTAATTTTTTACATGTAAAGATGGTTTTCAATATTCACTTTTATAAGATTTCAAGTTCTAAATTTGTCTCCCTTCTTCCTTCCCCCTTCCCCAATACAGCAAGCAAACCAATGTAGTAAACCCCTCATTTCTTAATCCCTAAAGCAAGAGTTCTTAACTTGGGGTCCAATGAACATAAATCCAGATCTTCTTGATTTCAAATGCAGCCCCTATTCCCTATGCCATCCTGCTTCCAAAAAAACCTGAGAGGTTAAATAATTTTCCTAGAATTACTCAGCCAGTATGGATCAGAGTCAGACCTTGAACCCAGCTGGGTTTTTCTAACTCTAAGGCTAGCCTTGTATCCACTATGCCAGGCTGCATAGTAGATAACATATAGTTTCCTCATATGGCATAGTTAAATCATGATCCTGGTCACTTATCCCTAGATATAGTAACATGTGGTGCCCAGATCAGAACAGATGTGACTTTTTTAATGCCTAAGGGAAATGATATGATAAGGGCATATTTGGGGAGAAGGGAGGGGAAATCTTCCTTTCTACTTCAACTGCTTCGCCTTTCTCCCCTTACTTTGTAGTCCTCTGCATCTGTGGTGCCCTTCTCTTAGAACCTTGCCTTTTCTCTAAAGTCTAATATACTGATATATATGAAGTCAATGAAGGAATGAATAAAGTATTTATTAAGTACTCATTATGCACAAACAATGATATGACTTGCAGTTGGCTTTTGACTTGTCCACTGCAAGTCATGTCATCATTTTCCTGATGTCAAGGTCCTTTTTGAAAACGAAGGGCAAACACAACCTATGAGTAATCCAAGCTGCCTGAATGGCACCCAGCCAGTTGAGTAACTTAGCTCATCCTTATCTTCTTCTCCCTCTCCTTCTCCTCTCCAAATGAAGCTGCCCAGTGAACTTGAGGTTTATTGGCCAAATTTCTTCCTTCCTTCCTTCCTTCCTTCCTTCCTTCCTTCCTTCCTTCCTCCCTTCCTTTCTTTCTTTCTTCCTTTTTCTCAAAAATTTATCTTAATTCCATTTTACTCTGGAGCTCATAAATTGGACCACAATAGGTCCATACCAAAGCACCATTTAATGGCTGTATTTTGGTCCCTCCTGCCTCAGAGCAGAAGTCAATAGTAACTGTTCCTCTTTTGACCAGCAACACTGAGGGTCTTCCTCTCCCAGTTTGATATATATATATTTTAAATTAAAGGGGCTATCTCTTGACTCACTTTTTAAAGAGACCTATTTACTGAATAATTGTTACCTCACTCAAAGTGAGAACCTGAAAAGGCCTTGGTCTAAAAAGGTCAGGGTCTTCCACTGCATCCTAGGCCATCTCCAGTCATCCTAATGAACATCTGGCCACTAGACTCAGATGGTTCTGGAGGGGAAAGTGAGATTGGTGACTTGTACAACCTTCCATCATTCAAATCTAAGTCAACTGCAAGTCAAGTCATCATTTCCCTGATGTCATAGCCTTCTTCAAAAACAAAGGACAAACACATTATATGCAAAGTACACGCTGAGGCTTGGAGAGATAAATAGAAAAGTAAAACAGGGACAAATTTCAAGGACCTCACATTCTTTTTTTTTTTTTTAGCTTTTTAGAGGGCAGTTGGGGTTAAGTGACTTGCCCAAGGTCACACGGCTAGTTTTTGTGTTAAGTGTCTGAGGCCGGATTTGAACTCAAGTACTCCTGACTCCAGGGCCAGTGCTCTATTCACTGCGCCACCTAGCTGCCCCTGGACCTCACATTCTTATAGGAGAGACAAAACATGGAAGATTTCAACTGTAAGTCAACTGTAAAAATCTCATGGTCCTCAGGATGTGGGGCAGCTACTTGACACAGTAGATAGAGAGCCAGGCCTGGAGTCAGGAAGACCTGAGTTCAGATCCAGTCTCAGACACTTATTGTCTGTCTAAACTTGAAAAAGTCATTTAATCTTGTTTGTCTCAGTTTAGAGAAGGTGGAGAAGGAAATAGGCAAATTACTCTATTATCTTTGTGAAGAAAACTTCAAATGGGGTCACAAAAAGTGAAATAGTACAGAAATAACTGAACAACAAATAACTCCTGCTCTACAATGCTTATTTTCTTTAACTCCAATTTGGTACTTATTTATGGCTTTGCATTGTTAATTATTCAGTTCAGTTCAAAACACAGTAATTGCTTGCTTACTCTGTTCAAAATACTTTGAGAAGTGAAGGAAGGGAGTGGTTCTGATGTCATTCTTTGAAGAAAAAGCCACTACACAGTTTCCTGAGACAATCTTGGCCTATATATATATATGGTGGGGTGACTTTCAGGTGAAAATTGGGTGTATTTATCATAGGGCTGATACAGTGTAGAAGTAGCCCAGAATATAGAACTTCCTTAGTACCTCTTCCAAGAAAATAAGATCAGGAGAGACTTCCTGGCTTCTAGTAACACTCAGAGTATGCTGGAAGCTGCTCTTCTTTGGGAAGAAGGCAGAGAGGAACAGAAGTCAGTAGCATCAATGAGGACTGCATCAAAGAAAGGCAAGCACTATCAGTGAGTGACCCAGCAATTCCTAAACAAGGAGCAGGGTTTTGGTAAGGTATCAACACTATAGAATGGCCTTCAGGATTGCCTTTGAACAACTGTGATTAACTATCAGGTTGGTGTCTGAGGAACTCAGAAAGACAAAACAAAACAAAACATGGGAGCTAAGTGTACTATTGCCACACAAAATATTCAAGGATTTTTTTTTTTAATTAAAGGTGGAGTGGCTAGGTGGCCCAGTAAATAGAGTCAGTCCCTGGAGTCAGGAGAACCTTAACACTTACTAGCCTTGTGACATTGGGCAAGTCACTTAACCCTAATTGCCCTGACCTTCCCCCTTCAAAAAGAAAAAAAAATTAAAGGGACTTTTGTGATTTAAGTTGGGAATACCCATAAGCTTGGACCACTATGTCATCAGGATTGTGTATTTTCAAGTTTTCAAGTTGAACCTTTCAGTCAAAAGGAGTATAACACAAAAAAAAGTAACCTAATCTCTTACGCTAAAAGTGCCTCTGGAACAAGGGAGTTATATTTTATCATCAGTGCTGGTAAAAGGTCAGCTGCTAACTATGCCCAAAGGGCTATAAATAATATCATACCCTTTGACCCAGTAATACCACTTTTGGGGTTGTATCCCAAAGAGATCACAGAAATGGGAAAGGGTCCCATATGTACAAAAGTATTTATTGCAGCTCTCTTTGTGGTGGCAAAAAACTGGAAATTGAAGGGATGCCCATCAATTGGGGAATGGCTGAATAAGTTATGGAAAAAAAAAAAAAAAAGGTCAGCTGCTTCAGACGCTTGGTTAAATCATAATGTTGCAAATTTGAGGTCAGCATTGTATATCTTACTAGGCCAACTAGATCAATAGCTTTCCTCATATTCTTTGTGTTTCCTCATACCACTTAGCACAGCACCAAACACTTAATAGTTAATAAATGTTTATTGTTTGCCAGATTAAATACAGACATAAATTCTTTGCCAATTATCATCACTGGAAACTGTATCTCTCATATCCTTTAGAATCTAAGGTAGTTTGGGGGTAGAATGTGGTGTAAAATTGGTAATCAGAGTCTAAAACTTTTAACCTTTTACCAAACTCACCAGGAGCTCAAGTATTTGTTTTTTCTGGCAGTTTCTCCCAGGTTCAAATTCTTTATACCCTAGAAAAAGAAATACTGACTCCTGTACTATCCCATCCTGGCTTTTCTTGTATATACACTGAACCATAACATTAAATGAAGTAACATAGCTTTGGAAATGCTGAGAACAAGTTCTACACAAAGATGAAGAAACCTAGCATTTGAAAATTTAGCAGTCTTGGGGTTTATGTTTTTGAGAGAAGACATCCCAAAGTTAGTAAGTTAAAGGTAGCTGGGCTACAATGGATGACAGGCTACAGACAAGCAGAAACTAGAATATCAAACCAAAGGCTAATTTTTATGTAAATACAGGGAGAAAGTCTGAGCGAAGGTGTCATAGTGCCAGAATAATCCAGAAATGAGATAATTAGATGCTAAATAAATAGTAGTTGACTTTAGTAGTCTATTTGAAGTACTTTATCACTCAGTTTTTCAATTTATTAATATTCATTGAACATCTAGAGTATACATAGTATACTTAGTGTAATGAAATGCAAATGGCACATTGTCCCTGCCCTCAAGGAGCTTATGTTATCCAGTTGCTGACTAGTAAGCATACAATGGACATGAAATCAGAATACTAAATCAGACTAAGTGTTTATGTGGGCATGATGATGGCATATACTTATATACATGATATATTATTACTCGGCTTCATTTTTTCACCTATATAAAAAGGTTTGCATCAGATGAAGTCTAAGGTCTCTTCTAATTCTGTCCATGCATCCTATAAAACTGATACAATATAGAGTGATAGATAATATAGACCAATATAGTGTGGCCTAGTGGAAAAATTATTGTTTTAGAGTTAGGGATTTTGAATCTGGGTTTTAGGTAAATCATTTAATTTCTCCAATTTCATCATCTATAAAATAAATAAATTATGTATTAAATGATTTCTAAGATCCCTTCCAGTTCTAATTCATAGAAGAAAGAGGCAAATTGACCACATGGACATCGTTGAGACAGTGAGATGAGACCCATTACTAGAAGCTGGTCCTTTAGGGATACCTTATTTGCCTTGAGCCATGTGGGTAGTTTAAGGAAGAACTCCATTCACTGATTCTTTGGACAAGGTTTTTATAGAACAATGAGAGAAAGAATGGGACTCGAGTTTTCTCATCACTATTTAATACAGAAGGTTTAGGTAGTCTATCATATCTTAGAAGTAGCACAGAGTAGATAATCTAATAGGGATTTAATACCTAAGTGACTACTAAAATTTTAGGTAGAGCCTTTGATCAATAATCAGTTAATTCTTTATGCAGCCACATCTCAAAGAATACTCTCAAGAGCTGGCTTCAAAGAAAAAGCTACATCACCAAAAATATCTTTTTTGGAGCAGACTACCTAGGAATTATCAGAGTGCTGGATCAAGTATTTTGGCTCCCTACACTTACTTTTATTTCTTTATTGCTTTTTTTTTTGGAGGGGGGAAGATAGGGCAGTTGAGGTTAAGTGACTTGCCCAAGGTCACATTAGCTAGTTAGTGTTAAGTGTCTGAGGCTGGATTTGAACTCAGGTCTGACTGACTCTAGGGCTGGTGCTCTATTGACTGTGCCACCTAGCCACCCCCAGGGATACCTTATTTTGAATAGGCTAGATAGAAGAACATTTGATTAAAGATCAATGGAGGAAGAAGCAGAAACTATATTGTTATGCCAAAATACTCTAGACCAGTGATGTCAAGCTCAAATAAAAAGGGGGTCACTATGCCATACATAATGATCCTTACATACACATATTGAGTTAGAAAACTAAATGTTAACATTATTTATATGTTTTTAAATTTTATTTTGTTACATATTTCTCAATTATCTTTTAACCTGGTTTGGACCCATGCTGGGAGTGTTGCATGCAGCATGGACCTTGTGTTTGACATCTCGGCTCTATATCACCTTGATAGTAAAAAGAAGTAGGCATTTGAAAAAAAGAGAGGATAGGTCAAAAGCTTTGTATAGAACCATGCTATTTAAAAGAAAATAAGCTTAATTGATATATTTTGAATTTAATACCTCCATAATTTCCCCTAGTAACCCTGCCAGAGAGTATGTCTACTATCCTCCCTTGCCATAGAGTATAACAAATGTTTCTAAGACATAAAAATGAGAATAATGAGGAAGAATCAACAAATGAACAGTTCATTTAAAAAGTCTGAAAATATGTACAATGGACCCCCAACCTTTGCAAAAGTGGGATTATCTTTCATGATCTCTTCTTCATGGCCATACTGATTCTTTGTAATTTTGCAACATTCATTTTTGTTTTGTGGTTCTTTCAATTTACATTGTTGTAATTGTGTATATTTTCTTGGTTCTGCTTACTTTATTTTGTATCTGTTCATGTAAAATTTTTCCATTCTCTATATTCATCACATTTTAAATTTCCTATACCACAGTAATATCCTATTATATTTATATAACATAAATTGTTCACTCATTCCCCGATCACTGTTTATCTACTTCATTTTTAATTCTTTGCTTTCACAAAAGGCACCACTGTCAATATTTTGGTGTATATGAGAACTTTCTTCTTATTTATGGTAGAGGGAATGATATTAGAGTTATGTCAAAATCAGAGCTGTTAGGAACTTTAGATAGAGAAAGTGACAAAGGGAACTAAAATTCTAGAACTTATAATAACCAACAAAGAGTTAAAACTATTTGATGAAATATAAATTATGGGAGTATTGGGAGGAAGTGATCATTTAAATTTACAATTTGTGTTTGGGAGGCCAGTGGAAACTGAGACATAGTTTAGCGTGTACCCTAGATATCGGGAAATAGATTTTGAGGTGTTTATGGAAGGGATGGGTGGAACTGGATGGTCTAATGTCCCTACATGGAGTTAAGCTCAGGAAGGATGGAAGTTCTCAAGATTGAAATCCTGAAGACATAAGCAGAAACAATTCTGATGGAGAAGACAAAAGATGATATCTAAAGAGATCAATGTGGATGCACAGGGAGCTCACTGACTCACACACATATATAAATATATATACACATACATACACACACATACACAAACACATATATGTAAAGTATCAGGAATGGTAAATCTCAGAATGAGTTTCTGAATGAGACAGTGAGAAATTTGAGGGACACTAGAAAGAAATTTTCTTGTTGTTTGTTGGTTATATATTGCAGAAAATAAAAAGGGCAAAAAAAAAAAAAGGAATGGACTACTCCTCCAAGCATGTGGAATTATGATAATTATAACTAATACTTTAAGATTTGAAAAATGTTTTACAGGGGTGGCTAGGTGGCGCAGTGGGGGCGGCTAGGTGGCATAGTTAATAGAGCACCAGCCCTGGAGTCAGGAGTACCTGAGTTCAAATCCGGCCTCAGACACTTAACACAAAAAACTAGCCATGTGACCTTGGGCAAATCACTTAACCCCAACTGCCCTCCAAAAAGCAAAAAAATAAAAGTTTTACATACATTATCTCATCTTATATCCGATGATGTACAGAAAGCAGAACTATTATTTCTCTTTTGTTTTGCCTGCCAAAGCACAATTATTGTTGCAATGATAAATACGTAGCAAAAATGGCTAATATGGGGTTGAAACATAAGGTAATTAAGGGGATAATAAGAGAACATTTGGCTGTTCTTAATGAGTTGTAGTCATGAGGTACCTTCCAGGGTACTGAAGTATGTCATTACTTAACATTGTTAGTAATCTTTGAAAGTCCATAGAGAATGGCTGAAATCTTTCAGGATTGAAGAAGGCCTCAATTTTCAAAAAGGGAAGAGATTAGTGCCTACTAACTATATGGAGAACAGTGAACTTGATTATGATTCCTGGAAAAAATCCCAGAATGTTATAAGAGATAACTTATAATGTTATGAAGTAAGCCATTAGGAAAGGAAAAGATGGTTAATAAATGATCATTATATCTTCAGTCTTCATCAAGAACAGGTTACATCAAACTAGTTTCATTTACTTTTTTGACAGTGTTACTAGAGTATGTATATTCACAAACACATACATATTCTATGATTTATTTAGGAAGTTTAATTTGGTAGCTGAGTTTAGGAAAGAATGGAGTGGGAAGATAATTAAGGGAGGAAGACCAACCAACAAGCTGTTGTAATAGTTCAGTAAAGGAATAAAGGTTTGTACACAGGCTGGTGACACTGTCAGAAGAGAGGGATGGGGGAGGAGGATATTCCAGAGACATTACAAAGGTAAAATCAATAGTATTAGGCAATAGGTTGAACTGGTTGAATAACACCAAAGAATTGGGCAAGAATGCCAATTAATGAATTGAAATTAATTTGGAGGGAGGTTCCTAATGGAATACCCCAGGGAACTGTCTTTGGTACTATGATGTTTAACATTTTTGTCAGTGATTTGGATAAAAAACATGCTTATTATAATTTCAGAAGAAACAAAGGAGGGGTATTTAATACCTTGAATGACCGCCAGGATCCAAAAAGATTTCGATAGGCTACAGCATTGATCTGAATCTAATAAAAATGAAGTTTGATAGGTATAAATGTGCATTCCATTTGGTTTCAAAAAATCAGCTTTGTATGACAGAGGAGGCTTTGCTAGAAAACAATACTTTTGAAAAAGTATTGTGGTTTTGAACAAACTAAAAGCTCGATGAGAATCAACAGAATAATCTGATAGTCAAAGAAAGCCAGTTAACTCTTAGGCTTCACCATTAAACTGTGTCCTTCTTGAAAGAAGGGATTCTGGATTTTTATTTTTACCATTTTTTTCTCCAGCACTCAGCACAGTGCCTGACATATAGCAAGTACTTAATAAATGCTTATTGACAAAATGTTCAGAGCAAGGGAGTGATGTGATGGCTCTTGTCTTTGCCTTGGTTAGAACATGAGTGAGTGTTATGTTCAGTTCTGGATGACAGATCTCAGAATATTGAGGCAACTGGACCATGAAATGAATAGAACATAGACCTAGAGTCAGGAAGATCTGAGTACAAATTCAGCTTCAGACACTTACTAGCTGCTGTACCTTGACCAAGTCACTTGAACGCTGCTTGTTTCAGTTTCTCCAACTGTAAAGTGGAAATAATAACAGCATTTACCTCTGGGGTTGTTTTGATGATCAAAAGTGATAATATTGGGGATGCTAGGTGGTGCAGTCAATAGAGCACTGGCCTTGGAGTCAGAAGGACCTGAGTTCAAATCCAGTCTCAGAAACTCTACCCCAAAACTAGCCATGTGACCTTGGGCAAGTCACTTAACCCCAATTGCCCTCCAAAAAAATTTAAAAAGTGATAATATTTGTAAAGCACTTAGCACAGTGCCTGGAAAAAAATTAGGTGCTATATAAATGTTCACTATTATTATTTAATAAGTTAGAGATTATCTAGAGAAGTACAACTCGGATGTTTGGAGGATTATAATATCATACATTTAGAGCTAAAAAGTACCTCAGAATTTATTTTATTCAGCTTCTGTCCACACTTTACAGTTGAGGAAACTGAGGTTCAGAGAAAGTTTACTGACTTCTCAAGGCATGCAGGTAGTAAGCAACCACAACTCACCTTTATAGTTTGGGTTGTTTTAAAGTTTACAAAGTACTTTCATTGAACTAATAGTGTGAATATAGATTGAAACATACTGTTTTCATTTAATTTTTTCATGGTTGTTTTTTTTTCATTTTGTTTTGTTTCTTCTTTCACAACATGACTAATATAGATATATTTTTCATATGAGTATACATATATAACCTGTATCAAATTGCTTACCATCTTAGTTGGGGAATGGAGGTAGAAAATTTGGAACTCAAAATTTTATATAAAACATGATTAAAAATTTTCTTTACATGTTGTTGTAGGCCAAGACTTTC
>JAQQSW010024409.1:0-10094 GCA_028646575.1 Pseudocheirus occidentalis | reverse complement strand
AAGGAAGACAGGAAGGAAGGAAGGAAGGAAGGAAGGAAGGAAGGAAGGAAGGAAGGAAGGAGGGAAGGAAGGAAGGAAGGAAGGAAAAAGGGAAACAAAAGGAGTGGAAGAAGGAAAAAGGAGAGGAGGGAAGAAGAAAAATAAGAGAAGAAAAACAAATTCTGTAAGAAGGGCCCTAGATGATTGCTTACTGCAGTTCAATTTCAACTTGGAGCATTTCTTTGGGTGCTCTTAGTCCTGAGAATAATGATGACAAGAAATAGCTAATAGCTTCTTGAGTGATTTTCTTTTTGAATGCTTCCAAAATAGTTATTTAACTGGAAATCTACTTATACAAAGTGGCTGAAGGAGAACTAAATGGCTCTTATGTGTGGACTGTGAATGGAAGGTGATCTGTATTACAGGCTCAGTTTGAGAGCCAGGGTAGGACAAAGAGGCAGGATGGAAGCTGAGACACCACAAATATTGTGAAGTAATTAACTAAACAATAAATGTAAAATAAGATAAAAGAACAGTTCTTTACTAAGTCCCCAAACCCACATTTTCTCAGGGAGGACTTTATTATCTCCTAGACTATACAGTTCTGGAAATCATGGCAAGGCATTTAACAGACTGCCCAAATGAGAGGAACAAGTTTTCTTAACAATCAAATAAATAGGACTTAATGGGCAAGATGGTAGAGTAGTTTTCCACAACTCTCAGCAACCCAAAAACCTCAAAAAAGGAATTGTGGACAGGATATAATTTAAATAAACCTGAACTCACAACATAAGAAGACAGAAACACCATGGTAGGTAAGAACCCCATGAAATTTCTTAATTAGGAGAGTGCCCTCCATCCCATCAATTCCCACTTGACTCACAGTGAATAAAATCAACTTTGCCCCACTATGTGATTCCGTCTGTGCCTATGGGGACCTATGCTTATTTCTTCCACTACAGTGAATCAAATGAGACCTTTTATTCACACATGCACACATGTGAGCGTGCACACACACACGATTGAAGAAATTGATCGATTTTAACCAGTGACAGAGAGTAAAAGAAGGATCACTTTGCGTAATGGGGGAGTAACTCCAAAGGAAGGTTCACATAGCATGGAGCACAGAGAAGAGCCACAGGATAGAAGGAAAAGGCATATCTGAGCCTGTGGGAAAGGTGACTGAAAACCCCAAAAAAGTAAAAAATAGAATCCTAGAATTTACTTTGGTAAGAAGTAGAGACACATCAGAATGACCCCTCACACCAAGCAAGCTCCCAAAATCTGTGTAGAAGAAGAAGGACAAGGAAAGAAAAGGGGAAAAGACTCAAAATACTCCCACAAATGTGGAAAAGCAGAAGGAAAGCCTGAAAAAATGGAGCAACAGTAAACAAAAAGAGGCTTATAGAGGCAGAATTTTTAAATGGACAAAACTTAAAAGAGAAACCAGGGGACATTGAGCAATTCATTACATTGCAAAAGAAAATGAACAAAAATTACCTGCTTTTTAATATCCTACACACTCCCCAGAGATCACAAAACCAGAATCTAGAAGTGGAATAGCAGTTATAAAAGAATATAAGGGGAATGAAATTAGCTCAGAAAGCAGAATTCTCCGAGTAGAATTTTGAAACGCAAAATGCAGAGAAGGAGAAATTGTAAATACGAAAGAATTTCTCCAAAGGATTAGAGGCAGGAAGCAAAGAGAAGAGAAACATAGAAGAGGGAGAGGGGAGGAGAGAGAGAGAGAGAGAGAGAGAGAGAGAGAGAGAGAGAGAGAGAGAGAGAGAGAGAGAGAGAATTAAGAGTGAAGAGAAAATGGGCAGGAGAAACAGAAGACAGTAATATTAACAGATCAGTTCTGTACAATTCAAAGTGACCATGAAGGGAGCAGGTACCAAAATAATTTTGGGATCACATATCTCCCAGCAAAAGGACAATATTTTATAAAGGAATATTATTATATACAAAATAATACAAGAAAACTGTCCAAAATTACTTAATATAGAAAAGATTGATCAATAACTGCAAGGAGGGAAAAATCCCAGGCATATAGTGGTGAAATATTAAGTAAACTGCATATCATAACTTTAATATCTAACAACAAATTTCATAAAAATTCCCAATGTAAAGGAAAAGGCAATTTGAGTAACATAAGATTATTACACAAACACACACACACATAATGTGAGCAATCAGAAGAGGAAGTGAATAGTGTATTTCAAAAAAGTAAAAGGTAAAAGCTGCAACTAAAAATAACATTCTGAAAAACTGAACTTCATCATCAATGCAAGAAGAAATGTTCAACAAAAGAGAGGAATTTGAAGTATTTCTGCAAAACAAAATCAGAAATTAATAGATTTTTTATTTGAAATATTTGCTTGTAGGTAGCAAGTGTTTGTTAAACATTTTTTACTAGCCACTGTATTAAGTGAAAATACATGCAAAATGGTGTTCCATCTTTCCCTCTCCCTTATGACTCCTAACTGTATTTCACTCTGATTGTGGGGCAATGGAATGGAATGGAATGGAATACTATTGTGTGGTAAGAAATGATAGGCTGGCAGACTTGAGAAAAACCTGGAAAGACTTAAATGAATTGATACAAAGTGAAATAAGCAAATCAGGAGAACATTGTACACATTAACAGTGACATTTTGTGGTAATCAGTTACGCAGTCATTTACAAAGGATTTGTGATGGGAACTGCTTTGCAGGAAAAGCACTGATGGATTCTGAATGAAGATTGAAGAGTGCTTTATTTTTTTTTTCATTTTTTCCCTTTGGTCTGTTTATTCTTCCACAACATAACTAATATGGAAATCTGCTTTACGTGATTATGCATTTATAACCTACATCAAATTACTATTTTGGGAAGAGGGGAGGAGGAGAAAGAAAAACTTGGTACCAAAATTTGTAAAAATGAATGCTAAAAATTGTCTTTATGTATAACTGGAAAAAGGACTATTAAAAAGTAATGTCACTTAAAACAAGACTTTGGAGAAGAGAAAACAATTTTAACTAGACATAGCTAGAAAACAGAATGCTCAAAAAAGAGGAGAAATATATAAATGAGTTAACTGATTAACTAAATAAATAAAAAAGAAAAAAGAGGAGTAATTAACCACTTAAGAGCATTTAAACAATGTGGAATAGGTACAAAACCAGAATGGGACAGAAATTGTGGGAATTGACATAAAGTAAAAGTATAGTCTCTAAAGAGGACAGGGATAAAAATTAAGGAAAAATAATAATGTAGGAAGATAAAACCCACCAACCATAAAATTAATATGAATGGGTTGAGTATTCTGCTAAAATGAAAAAGAATGGAAGTATAGCTAAGAAAGTACAACTGAAATAATCTAATATATATAATAAACAGATTTTTAAAAATACATAGAATGAAAATAAAGTATTAAAGGGGAAAAAGCACTTTTGGTGAATACTAAAAGTAAAGATTGCAATCCTACTCCCAGAATAAGCAAGATGAAATTATAAATTTTAAAGAAATAAACAGAGAAACTTTAGTATACATAAAAAATAATACAAAATAAATCAGCGTCAATACTAAATGTATCTCAACAAAAATCAAAACATCTAAATTCATAAAGCAAAAGTCAATTATACTTTTAAAAGTCAATATTATATTTATATTTAAAACAAAATGTATTTTTTTCCAAAATTTTATTTTAGACTCAAACACCAGAAAACAAATATAAAAGGGTCGTTAGGTGGTGCAGTGAATAGATCACTGACCATACTTAATGCAAAAACTATCCATGTGACCCTGAGCAAGTCACTTAACCCCACTTGCTCTACCTTACCCCTTCCAAAAAGCTTATACATCATTTATATGTGTATATATATATATATATATAATATATACACATATGTGATATATATACATATCATATATATGCAATATATATACACACCATATGTGATATATGTATACACATATATGATGTATAAGCTTTTTGGAAATATATATATAATATACACATAGAATAAAGAAACAAAAACATATCAACTTAGCTACTGGAACTTAAATGAAAAGTTGGAAAGAAAAAAAGCATATCATGTACATCACAGAACATGAGAAGATTCAAAATATGTAACAATAAATTTTCACTTCAAGAAAGCCTACATGATAAATAATAAAAAAACAAAATATCTTACACCAAAAAACTATATGAAAAGTTCAGAAAAAGTCTAACAATGAGCAAGAATCATTTATGCAAAAAAGTGATAAAGTTTATATATAGTATAATACAATAAAATATGCATATAAAACAATTCTTAGCATTAATTGAAATGTGGAAATGCTAGAAGCTTCTGCAATACATAAAGGAAGTAAAACAAGGATACTTTTTCTCACCTACTTTTCAGTTTAGGTCTGGCTTTTCTAGAGGTAGCAGGAATAGAAGAGAAAGAAACTGAACGCATAAAAGTCAAATTGGAGACAAAATTATCCCTATTCACTGGTGAACTTATGCTTTACTTATGAAACCCCAGAGAATTAGCAAAAAAAAAAATCCACAAAGCTAAACGAGATAATTAATATCTTTAATAAAGTATCAGGATAATTCTTTTTCAATAAGTAGCATTTGTATATAACAAGAACAAAATTTGGGAAGTTATTATAAAAAGGGAAATCTAATCCAAAATAAACAGAAAATCAATATATATCTAGGATTTAACCTACCAAAAATACCTGAGTTACATAGATATAATCACAAAATACTCTTTGAAGAAATAATGATCAACAATAGGAAGCATATCCATTCCTCATGGTTTCACAATTAGTTTAATATGTTTTTTTTTAAATGATGCCACTAACCATATTAATTTATAGATTTAAGTCATTAAGCTATGGTAAGTTATCCAGACTATGCTGGGAGTATCGCATAAAGCTAGAAAAAAGTTAAAATTCATTTAGAGAAAGAAAAATACTAGAATCTCAAGAAAAATAATGAGAAAAAAAGAAAAAAATTAGTTCCATTTCCAGATCTGAAATTATTTTGTTATCAAAATGATTTGGTTCTAGTTAAAAACTATAAAAGTAGATCAGCAAAATAGATCAGATAAACAAGGGAAACATCTGAATGATTATAATTCAACAACTACTTCAGGGAAAGCCAGGAAGCAGATTGACAGTAACGAGGTGTAAGCCAACATATTAAATAGACAAAGTCACAACAAACTGGAAAAATGTATATGTAACTTCTAAATAAAATAAAAGAGAATGTGCCAGGCCCTTTCCCAGCTATGCTAAGGTGGAGAATACTTAAGCAAATGAGAGATACATCACAATGCCAAAGTAGATCATTTCTGTTGCATGAAATTGGAAAGCTTCTGCATGCACACACACACACACACACACACACACACACACACACTAGTGCATGCACACACACGAACTTTAAATGAATTACAACATTGAGCAGAAACAAGATGAAAGGCAGAAGTACAGTGGAGCTCTCCTCCACAACTGCTCCAAACAGATCTATAAAATGCACCAGACCAAGTCTGAATTGGGAAATCAAAGGAGAAAAAACTAAACAATAAGAACACCAACCAAACCAGAGTAAGTCCTTTTTCGAGTCAAGGTTGGTCAAGGAGACAGAAAGGCTTGTGGCCCCCAGAGGTGGGATGCAGAGCCAGGGACAATGGTGAGGAGCATCCCTTCACATTCCTTGGCTATAGAGCAGGGCAAGAAAAAACGTCTGAAGTTGCGTCTGATTCAGGAATATAGGCGCCAACTGGTAAGGTTTTTGATGATTTCTTAGTTCTAAGTTACAGATCTAGGTCTGGCCGAGGACAGGACCCATGTTTAGGTGTCATTCCAAGGTAAGGGAGACATTGCAGGCCTGTTTTATATCAAGCAAGATCTGAACCTTGAAGCACCTAGATGGGTCTGACTTGAGTAGTAGAATGGGTTCTCAAGTCCACCTGCCAACCCAAACTTATGCTTTCTACAGAACAATCAGAATCCCAGATCCAAGAGCAGCCTGAATGTCTCTCATTCCCCACTAGAAGACCCTTCCATCCAGTTAATGGCAGCTGAGTAACTCTTCCTCTTCAGCCTTACCTTTACCTTCCCTGGTCTCTTTCCAGCATCAGCTTATGTTCTGCCTCCAGTCAAAAGCCTTCCAGAGTCCTCTTCCATCATAAAGCCTTTCCTCTGAGAAGCCCCCAGTTGATTCTGTTAGTGTCTTGTCTGCACTGAGTTGTTTCAGGCCATTTCCCCCATTTGAATGTTAACTCCTTGAGAATAGGGGTTGTATTTGGCTACTCTATATATCTCCATCACTTAGCACCCTTAATAAGTACATAGCAGGCCCTTAATAACGGCTAGGTGACTGAGTCAGTGGCAGGCATGTTGACGTACTAAAAATCAAGTCAAAAATCTGTAGAGCAGGGGAGGCTAGGTGGCACAGTGAATAGAGCACTAGCCCTGAAGTCAGGAGGACCTGAGTTCAAATCCAGCCTCAGACACTTAGCCCTTATTAGTCATGTGACCTTGGGCAAGTCACTTCTCCCCAATTGCCCCTCCAAAAAGGAAAAAAAATTTGTAGAGCTCAGACTAAGAGATCAGAATTGGCAAGATATAATTAAGACTTTACTTTGGATCAGACTACCTTATGAGCACTGAAAACTTTCTGGTCCCCAGATTAATCTGCCTTGGAGAGCCTAGAATAAATACAAAATTCGATACCCCAAGACAGCAGCAAGACTGTCCAGACATTCCCTCCAGAATTGCTCAAATATTGGCCCTAATACAAAGTCTGAAGTCAGGAAGCAGATTCAAAAAATGATACTCCCTACCCCCAAAAAAGAATCCCACAATAAAAAATTATTGTGGTGACAGAGATGATGCAAACACAGAAAAGAATAATTTCAAAACTTCTACAAAACCTCCAAGTAAAATGTACTTTGGTCCCAAGTTCAAATATCATTCCTAGAAAAGCTCAAGCAAGAGTTTTATTTTCTTTTTTGGTAATATAGTGAAAGCTCTAGAGGAAAAAATATGGAAAAATATTGAGAGTAGCAGAAGAAAAATTTGGAAAGGGAATTTACAGATTGGCACAAGAGGTACAAAACCTTGTGCAGACAATAAACTCCCTGAAAATCAGAGTGGACTAAATGCAAGATAACTTACTGAAATAGCAGGAAATATGTTTTTAATTGGAAGACTGAAAAGATGGGAGAAAGTCCAAGATATATCATAACCAAAACAACTGACCTAGAAAACAGAATGAGAAGAAAAAAGTCATCAAACTGCCTAAAACTCATAACAAAACAAAAAAGCATATTTCAAGAAATCATAAAAGAAAACTGCTCAGATCTCTTATAATGAGGAAGCTATAAACTGGAGTTTTCATTTCTGGAAATTAAACTGGAAAAGTAAAACCGGAAAAAAAAGATATTATGTTTCTCCTGAAAGAAACTCCAAAATGAAAACTCCCAAGAATTTTGTTTATTGCCAGGAAGAGGCAAAATTCAGAATTTCTAGGTAAAAGAAAAAAGCATACTGCTATCAGTCAAAGGAAGACGTCGAGTTTTGAGGAGTTACCTACAAAATCACCCACAGTTTAGCTGCCATAAACATAAAGGAACAGAGAGTTTGAAATATAATATCCCAAAAGACAAGAAAAAATTTGGAATTATGCTTTTCAAAATACTTAAACTCTTCACTTCCTTTGATCCAGAGATCTCGAGATCCCACCACAAGACACCCCAAAGAGATGAGATAGAAAACAGTTCTCATATATGTCAAAATACTGACAGTAGAATAATTTTGTGGCAACACAAAAACTGGGGGAAATTCCACAAATTAGAGAATGGTTAAATAAATTGTCACATTGTTGTGTACAAATGTAAGAAACAAGACTAGAAGAAATAACAAATGAGAAATCTGTTGATTTATCATGAGAATAATTATGTTACTATAAAGTAAAAGTACCAAGAAATGTTACCCAGTAACTACAACAAAACAACAATGAATGAAAGTGAAGTTTGTATAATCATGCTGTTGTTTGTCCTTATTCTTTAATAGAGCCAATAACATTAGGGTTGACAGCTTGACTTATGCATACATTAGATTAAACTGAGTCAGAGTCACACAGAATCATCAGCCTCCCTCCGTCTTCCTTTTTATTTTTCTCTTTTGGGAGGACAGTTGGGGTTAAGTGACTTGCCCAATGTCACATGGTTAGTTTGTGTGTCAAGTGTCTGAGGCCAAATTTGAACTCAGGTCCTCCTGACTCCAGGGCCAGTGCTCTGCTCACCATGCCACCCAACTGCCCCCTCCCTTCTTCTTCCTAAGTCATCAAAGTTGAAAAGCAGGACAAAAGTCAAGATGGTCCAGTTATAATAGATGATCTTGGCTTCTTTGATGTTTAGCATACTCCACAGGGCCTGCTTCAGCCTCCTTCATGGCTGCTGGAACAAATTGTTCTCATCCACCCATTCCATTGGGGAAATACTTTACATGCTTGAGGTAGACAGCCAAACTCACCAATGGGTATGAGGCTTATCAGTTACCCTCAATTTGAGTTAGCACATCTGCCAAGATGGGCTACTGGGGTGTGGCCACTGCAATGCTCTAGCTTCTTGGAACCACAGGTGAGAGTTGGGTAAATCAGATGGGCATCAAAAGTGGATGAACAACCCTTAAAAGCGTTTGGTAAACCCTCATGCCACAGGTGCTACTGCTCCTAAACACCCACTAGTGTGGGTGTTTATACCCTTGTATAATTATAATAGTGAAGTCAAAAAATATGCCTCTTTTCCTTCACTATGAAGGTAAGGGAATATGGATGTGGAATGTTACATATACTCCCATATAAGTAATATATGATCTCACAACTCCATGGCTTCCACAAAAATGTTTCAGTTTCTGGAATACATTGCCTCCTCACCTCCACTTTTTCAAAATTTTTGTTTTGTTATTCTTCAAGACTCACCCCAAATACTACTTTCTACATAAAGTCATTCCTGACTCCCACAGCTCCTACTGTCCTCCTTAACTTAATCACCTTATATTTGTTCTGGTTATATTCCACATACACTTGTTGGTTGGCATCTCACACTCACCTCCTTCCCATATAAACTCCTTGTGGGTAAGAGATTATTTCATTGCTTTCATTATATCTTCAGAACCTACCATAATCCTTGGCACATAGTGAACAGGTCAAGAATACTTGGTAATTCATCACTAGCTGAATTATTCTTTTGTTTCCTTCCTTTTAAAATCCTTATTAGAGGGGGAGGAGCCAAGATGGCAGTGTAGAAGAAACAAGGTCTCGCAGCTCCCACACAGCCACCCTAAATACCTGCAAAATATGAGCCCAGACAAAGGCTAGGGCTCTCAAACTCACAAAAATACAGAAAACACATCTTTCCCTGAAGGCAGCTTGGCAGCAGGGGCTCATCAGGGCAAGACCGCGCAGAAGCCAGCCCAGCCTGAAACAGAAATGTGGCCAGGCCAGGCCCCAGGGCAGCCAGAAGGAGCCAAGCCTGCCAAGCCACAGCAGCATGAGTCTACCCTGAAAAACAGATCTACAGCATCTGGAGTCATCTTCACATCTGTTAAATCAGAAACAATAAGGATTAAGAAAGGTCAGTGAAAGCGAGTAAAGCTTTCAAACTAATTTCAGGGGAGGAAAAGCAGTTCAGCCAATCTGCTTCCTGGGCAAGGAAGCAGAGGGGGAAGGAGAGGAACGGCTACAACTGGGGGCTGCCCCCACTGGGCTGCTTCAGAGCCCCTGGTCTGCGGACTCCGCATGGGGGCTGAGGCAATTGATCAAGGCCAAGTGCTCTTGCGTTGAGCAGCCTGGATCTGGATCGTGGTCTTGGGTGGTGGTCCTAGGGAATGCTTTCAGCAAACCAAAGCTCGGGGGGGGGGGCTGCAACACCCCCCTAATAGCTCCAGCAGCTGGGAAAACCCCAGCGATTTGGAACAGAGCTTCCCCCCACCCCCCTGGAAGCAGAGTTTCACAAAGCTAAATTAATTGACTGGCCAACATGAGGAAAAGGAAGCAAAATAATAACAGCAATAAAACTCTAGAATCCTTTTTTTGTGTACAAAAAGGATCAAAGCATGGAACGGGA